>JAMOLF010000243.1:0-26094 GCA_025267735.1 Mactra quadrangularis
GCACGCGTTTTTTGCTACCTTAATGTAGTTAGTTGCTTGTTTAAACACATTTTCTCGATGCCCTACGTAGTTAGCAACCCATTGACACAAAAATCATACCTGCGCAGTGAGATGCGCGTGGGCTACAGAGCCTCAAAGTTGCGTCGACCTGTAGTGTCGGGAGATTTGCACGGGGTTTCTCGGTACCTGAACGTGGTGGGTTTGGTGTTTAAACACGTTTTTCAGGTGCCCTAGATGGTTAGCAACCTAACTGCAAAAAATCACATTCGCACACCGAGTTGCGCCATGGCAACAGAGCCGCAAAGTATACCGTGCAATATGGCTATATAGGGCTTTAGAACAGCAAAAATAGGCGTCGACCCCTGGTGTCGGGAGGTTTGCACGCGTTTTGTGCTACCTTAATGTAGTTAGTTGCTTGTTTAAACACATTTTCTCGATGCCCTACGTAGTTAGCAACCCATTGACACAAAAATCATACCTGCGCAGTGAGATGCGCGTGGGCTACAGAGCCCCAAAGTTGCGTCGACCTGTAGTGTCGGGAGATTTGCACGGGGTTTCTCGGTACCTGAACGTGGTGGGTTTGGTGTTTAAACACATTTTTCAGGTGCCATAGATGGTTAGCAACCTAACTGCAAAAAATCACATTCGCACACCGAGTTGCGCCATGGCAACAGAGCCGCAAAGTATACCGTGCAATATGGCTATATAGGGCTTTAGAACAGCAAAAAAAGGCGTCGACCCCTAATGTCGGGAGGTTTGCACGCGTTTTTTGCTACCTTAATGTAGTTAGTTGCTTGTTTAAACACATTTTCTCGATGCCCTACGTAGTTAGCAACCCATTGACACAAAAATCATACCTGCGCAGTGAGATGCGCGTGGGCTCCAGAGCCCCAAAATCGCGTCGATCTGTAGTGTCGGGAGATTTGCACGGGGTTGCTCGGTACCTGAACGTGGTGGGTTTGGTGTTTAAACACGTTTTTCAGGTGCCCTAGATGGTTAGCAACCTAACTGCAAAAAATCACATTCGCACACCGAGTTGCGCCATGGCAACAGAGCCGCAAAGTATACCGTGCAATATGGCTATATAGGGCTTTAGAACAGCAAAAATAGGCGTCGACCCCTGGTGTCGGGAGGTTTGCACGCGTTTTTTTGCTACCTTAATGTAGTTAGTTGCTTGTTTAAACACATTTTCTCGATGCCCTACGTAGTTAGCAACCCATTGACACAAAAATCATACCTGCGCAGTGAGATGCGCGTGGGCTACAGAGCCCCAAAGTCGCGTCGACCTGTAGTGTCGGGAGATTTGCACGGGGTTTCTCGGTACCTGAACGTGGTGGGTTTGGTGTTTAAACACGTTTTTCAGGTGCCCTAGATGGTTAGCAACCTAACTGCAAAAAATCACATTCGCACACCGAGTTGCGCCATGGCAACAGAGCCGCAAAGTATACCGTGCAATATGGCTATATAGGGCTTTAGAACAGCAAAAATAGGCGTCGACCCCTGGTGTCGGGAGGTTTGCACGCGTTTTTTGCTACCTTAATGTAGTTAGTTGCTTGTTTAAACACATTTTCTCGATGCCCTACGTAGTTAGCAACCCATTGACACAAAAATCATACCTGCGCAGTGAGATGCGCGTGGGCTACAGAGCCCCAAAGTCGCGTCGACCTGTAGTGTCGGGAGATTTGCACGGGGTTTCTCGGTACCTGAACGTAGTGGGTTTGGTGTTTAAACACGTTTTTCAGGTGCCCTAGATGGTTAGCAACCTAACTGCAAAAAATCACATTCGCACACCGAGTTGCGCCATGGCAACAGAGCCGCAAAGTATACCGTGCAATATGGCTATATAGGGCTTTAGAACAGCAAAAATAGGCGTCGACTCCTGGTGTCGGGAGGTTTGCACGCGTTTTTTGCTACCTTAATGTAGTTAGTTGCTTGTTTAAACACATTTTCTCGATGCCCTACGTAGTTAGCAACCCATTGACACAAAAATCATACCTGCGCAGTGAGATGCGCGTGGGCTACAGAGCCCCAAAGTCGCGTCGACCTGTAGTGTCGGGAGATTTGCACGGGGTTTCTCGGTACCTGAACGTGGTGGGTTTGGTGTTTAAACACGTTTTTCAGGTGCCCTAGATGGTTAGCAACCTAACTGCAAAAAATCACATTCGCACACCGAGTTGCGCCATGGCAACAGAGCCGCAAAGTATACCGTGCAATATGGCTATATAGGGCTTTAGAACAGCAAAAATAGGCGTCGACCCCTGGTGTCGGGAGGTTTGCACGCGTTTTTTGCTACCTTAATGTAGTTAGTTGCTTGTTTAAACACATTTTCTCGATGCCCTACGTAGTTAGCAACCCATTGACACAAAAATCATACCTGCGCAGTGAGATGCGCGTGGGCTACAGAGCCCCAAAGTCGCGTCGACCTGTAGTGTCGGGAGATTTGCACGGGGTTTCTCGGTACCTGAACGTGGTGGGTTTGGTGTTTAAACACGTTTTTCAGGTGCCCTAGATGGTTAGCAACCTAACTGCAAAAAATCACATTCGCACACCGAGTTGCGCCATGGCAACAGAGCCGCAAAGTATACCGTGCAATATGGCTATATAGGGCTTTAGAACAGCAAAAATAGGCGTCGACTCCTGGTGTCGGGAGGTTTGCACGCGTTTTTTGCTACCTTAATGTAGTTAGTTGCTTGTTTAAACACATTTTCTCGATGCCCTACGTAGTTAGCAACCCATTGACACAAAAATCATACCTGCGCAGTGAGATGCGCGTGGGCTACAGAGCCCCAAAGTCGCGTCGACCTGTAGTGTCGGGAGATTTGCACGGGGTTTCTCGGTACCTGAACGTGGTGGGTTTGGTTTTAAAACACGTTTTTCTTGTGCCCTAGATGGTTAGCAACCTAACTGCAAAAAATCACATTCGCACACCGAGTTGCGCCATGGCAACAGAGCCGCAAAGTATACCGTGCAATATGGCTATATAGGGCTTTAGAACAGCAAAAATAGGCGTCGACCCCTGGTGTCGGGAGGTTTGCACGCGTTTTTTGCTACCTTAATGTAGTTAGTTGCTTGTTTAAACACATTTTCTCGATGCCCTACGTAGTTAGCAACCCATTGACACAAAAATCATACCTGCGCAGTGAGATGCCCGTGGGCTACAGAGCCCCAAAGTCGCGTCGACCTGTAGTGTCGGGAGATTTGCACGGGGTTTCTCGGTACCTGAACGTGGTGGGTTTGGTGTTTAAACACGTTTTTCAGGTGCCCTAGATGGTTAGCAACCTAACTGCAAAAAATCACATTCGCACACCGAGTTGCGCCATGGCAACAGAGCCGCAAAGTATACCGTGCAATATGGCTATATAGGGCTTTAGAACAGCAAAAATAGGCGTCGACTCCTGGTGTCGGGAGGTTTGCACGCGTTTTTTGCTACCTTAATGTAGTTAGTTGCTTGTTTAAACACATTTTCTCGATGCCCTACGTAGTTAGCAACCCATTGACACAAAAATCATACCTGCGCAGTGAGATGCGCGTGGGCTACAGAGCCCCAAAGTCGCGTCGACCTGTAGTGTCGGGAGATTTGCACGGGGTTTCTCGGTACCTGAACGTGATGGGTTTGGTGTTTAAACACGTTTTTCAGGTGCCCTAGATGGTTAGCAACCTAACTGCAAAAAATCACATTCGCACACCGAGTTGCGCCATGGCAACAGAGCCGCAAAGTATACCGTGCAATATGGCTATATAGGGCTTTAGAACAGCAAAAATAGGCGTCGACCCCTGGTGTCGGGAGGTTTGCACGCGATTTTTGCTACCTTAATGTAGTTAGTTGCTTGTTTAAACACATTTTCTCGATGCCCTACGTAGTTAGCAACCCATTGACACAAAAATCATACCTGCGCAGTGAGATGCGCGTGGGCTACAGAGCCCCAAAGTCGCGTCGACCTGTAGTGTCGGGAGATTTGCACGGGGTTTCTCGGTACCTGAACGTGGTGGGTTTGGTGTTTAAACACGTTTTTCAGGTGCCCTAGATGGTTACAGATCTCGGATCGTGCAAGTTTCCGAAATTTGCGTGTATCGTGCGTGTATCCTGCTTGTATCATTCATACCGTGTGCGTGTATAATTCACCGTGTATTTCAATCGTGTACCCTGTAGACCGCTCATCGTGTAAATACACGGTAAAAATCGGTCCGAGATATTGTGATTTTGCGTTTTATTATCGTGTATCGTGTGCCCGAGATATTGACAAATCCATGCGTATAAATGTATTAAATACTTATGCATTGTCTACAAATCATCATCCGTAAACAAAAAGAAAAACCGCGATTCATTAAGTTGAGTTTAGAATAAATGTTGACTATGTTTAAACCGGAAATTCCTGTTTAAAATGCCGTACGTCGATAAACTGCGGCTCATACCGGACCAATCTGCGGTCAATTAAATTACGGCCCAACTGAAATGTTGTTACTAAATTAAAATAATCGTTATAATATTATCATATTTAAAATGTAAACACATGCTTTCATTTATCTTAATCATCAAACATTTTCTTTGTTTGTCAGTGGCTAAAGCGTTTAGTAAACAAACTGTTATAATTGACATCTCACTTGGTCAAGAACTCGTTTATCACGACTCTATATGATTTAAAAAGTCATCATTGTTTTAATTCTTAAAGTAAATTAAATAATTTAGTCTTTACAGTTTATTCGTATTATTCACACATATTCGCGTATTTATATGTAAAACTTGTTATCTAAATATCGATTTTGTAGTCGGCATAAAATAGTAAGTTAACACGAGGTGTGTGTACTGTCTTAATACCGCGTCTTCACGCAAGCACTGCATGTAAACGTTTATATCTAGTATACATACTACTAAAAAGGCGACCATTATACAATATGACATGCTTATATTTTTTTAATTACGCGTAGACTGTGTTTTGAAAAAATATACTAATTCAAAGTGTTTTTCACCATGAATGGCTTGAAAATAAAACAGAGAAAAAACTTGAAACGTGTATTTCTTTTTCTATCGTGTGGGTTTCGCCGACTATCGTGTGTGTGGTTTTAAATCTGAATAAAGCCAACTTACAAAGAATGACATAAACAATTTTGGACAGTAATGTTATTCTTTATTCTGCAGTTTGTATTTTTGTTATACATCAAGTACTTACATAATTTGTTTGATAAAAAAATATCAATCGTGTTCTTCTTTGTCTATCGTGTAATGACTGCTCGCCTATCGTGTACCTTAATTTCTACTAAAAATGTCGATATTCAATAAAATAATCTATACTATATGACTTGCTTATATTTTTACAATCAAGCTAAGACTGTGTTTAACTTTTGAAACATATACACATACAATTATGACATCTTTTCTCAATGAATGACTTGAAGAAAACAAAGGAAAAAAACTTTAAACGTGTATTTTTATCAATCGTGTGAGTTGATCGGCTTTGCGTGGTTTTTAATTCGATTAAAACAACCTTACTAAGAATGACATTAAATTATATTGACAATAATAATATGTTTTATTATTCAGTTTGTATTTATGTGGTACACCGTGTACTAATTTAATTTTTATACAAAATATTATCAATCGTGTTCTTTTTTGTCTATCGTGTATTGACTGCCCGCCTATCGTGTACCTTAATTTCTACTTAAAAAGTCGATATTCAATAAATTTATTGATACAATATTTATATTTTACAATCACGCTTAACTGTGTAATGAACCAATGTAACATATTTAATTTTTTATTTCTTTATCTATCGTGTGATTTCGAAGTTGACAATCGTGTGCGTGAATTTAAATTCGATTTAAACCAACTTGTAACATTTTGTTTTAAGAATTTGAACAGGTAAACTCGATTTTCAATAAATTTAACAAAACTTATATTGTTTAGTTACATATTTACGACGAAACAGAAGAATATTTTTTGTTTTCAATTATTTTCAATCTACATTTGAGACGCATTAATTGTTTAACGTGTCGTAGTTGAAACGTTTTTCTCTGGGCGAAAAAAGCCGAGGATTTCGGACAATCGTGTTAAACGTGTATCGAGACTCGGAATCGTGTATTTTACCGCAAATCAAGCTATCTAACGTGTTCGTGTATCGTGTAACGTGCAATCCGTGTTCGTATAACGTGCGTGTACCGTCCGTACCGTGTGACAACTTGCACGTTCCGATATCTGTAGCAACCTAACTGCAAAAAATCACATTCGCACACCGAGTTGCGCCATGGCAACAGAGCCGCAAAGTATACCGTGCAATATGGCTATATAGGGCTTTAGAACAGCAAAAATAGGCGTCGACCCCTGGTGTTGGGAGGTTTGCACGCGTTTTTTGCTACCTTAATGTAGTTAGTTGCTTGTTTAAACACATTTTCTCGATGCCCTACGTAGATAGCAACCCATTGACACAAAAATCATACCTGCGCAGTGAGATGCGCGTGGGATACAGAGCCCCAAAGTCGCATCGCCCTGTAGTGTCGGGAGATTTGCACGGGTTTTCTTGGTACCTGAACGTGGTGGGTTTGGTGTTTAAACACGTTTTTCAGGTGCCCTAGATGGTTAGCAACCTAACTGCAAAAAATCACATTCGCACACCGAGTTGCGCCATGGCAACAGAGCCGCAAAATATACCGTGCAATATGGCTATATAGGGCTTTAGAACAGCAAAAATAGGCGTCGACTCCTGGTGTCGGGAGGTTTGCACGCGTTTTTTGCTACCTTAATGTAGTTAGTTGCTTGTTTAAACACATTTTCTCGATGCCCTACGTAGTTAGCAACCCATTTACACAAAAATCATACCTGCGCAGTGAGATGCGCGTGGGCTACAGAGCCCCAAAGTCGCGTCGCCCTGTAGTGTCGGGAGATTTGCACGGGGTTTCTCGGTACCTGAACGTGGTGGGTTTGGTGTTTAAACACGTTTTTCAGGTGCCCTAGATGGTTAGCAACCTAACTGCAAAAAAACACATTCGCACACCGAGTTGCGCCATGGCAACAGAGCCGCAAAGTATACCGTGCAATATGGCTATATGGGGCTTTAGAGCAGCAAAAATAGGCGTCGACTCCTGGTGTCGGGAGGTTTGCACGCGTTTTTTGCTATCTTAATGTAGTTAGTTGCTTGTTTAAACACATTTTCTCGATGCCCTACGTAGTTAGCAACCCATTTACACAAAAATCATACCTGCGCAGTGAGATGCGCGTGGGCTACAGAGCCCCAAATTCGCGTCGCCCTGTAGTGTCGGGAGATTTGCACGGGGTTTCTCGGTACCTGAACGTGGTGGGTTTGGTGTTTAAACACGTTTTTCAGGTGCCCTAGATGGTTAGCAACCTAACTGCAAAAAATCACATTCGCACACCGAGTTGCGCCATGGCAACAGAGCCGCAAAGTATACCCTGCAATATGGCTATATAGGGCTTTAGAACAGCAAAAATAGGCGTCGACTTTTGGTGTCGGGAGGTTTGCACGCGTTTTTTGCTACCTTAATGTAGTTAGTTGCTTGTCTAAACACATTTTCTCGATGCCCTACGTAGTTAGCAACCCATTTACACAAAAATCATACCTGCGCAGTGAGATGCCCGTGGGCTACAGAGCCGCAAAGTCGCGTCGACCTGTAGTGTCGGGAGATTTGCACGGGGTTTCTCGGTACCTGAACGTGGTGGGGGTTTGGTGTTTAAACACGTTTTTCAGGTGCCCTAGATGGTTAGCAACCTAACTGCAAAAAATCACATTCGCACACCGAGTTGCGCCATGGCAACAGAGCCGCAAAGTATACCGTGCAATATGGCTATATAGGGCTTTAGAACAGCAAAAATAGGCGTCGACTCCTGGTGTCGGGAGGTTTGCACGCGTTTTTTGCTACCTTAATGTAGTTAGTTGCTTGTTTAAACACATTTTCTCGATGCCCTACGTAGTTAGCAACCCATTTACACAAAAATCATACCTGCGCAGTGAGATGCGCGTGGGCTACAGAGCCCCAAAGTCGCGTCGCCCTGTAGTGTCGGGAGATTTGCACGGGGTTTCTCGGTACCTGAACGTGGTGGGTTTGGTGTTTAAACACGTTTTTCAGGTGCCCTAGATGGTTAGCAACCTAACTGCAAAAAATCACATTCGCACACCGAGTTGCGCCATGGCAACAGAGCCGCAAAGTAAACGGTGCAATATGGCTACATAGGGCTTTAGAACAGCAAAAATAGGCGTCGACTCCTAGTGTCGGGAGGTTTGCACATGTTTTTTGCTACCTTAATGTAGTTAGTTACTTGTTTAAACACTTTTTCTCGATGCCCTACGTAGTTAGCAAACCATTTACACAAAAATCATACCTGCGCAGTGAGATGCGCGTGGGCTACAGAGCCCCAAAGTCGCGTCGCCCTGTAGTGTCGGGAGATTTGCACGGGGTTTCTCGGTACCTGAACGTGGTGGGTTTGGTGTTTAAACACGTTTTTCAGGTGCCCTAGATGGTTAGCAACCTAACTGCAAAAAATCACATTCGCACACCGAGTTGCGCCATGGCAACAGAGCCGCAAAGTATACCGTGCAATATGGCTATGTATGGCTATAGAACAGCAAAAATAGGCGTCGACTCCTAGTGTCGGGAGGTTTGCACGCGTTTTTTTACAACCTTAAAATAGTTAGTTGCTTGTTTAAACACATTTTCTCGATGCCCTACGTAGATAGCAACCCATTTACACAAAAATCATACCTGCGCAGTGAGATGCGCGTGGGCTACAGAGCCCCAAAGTCGCGTCGCCCTGTAGTGTCGGGAGATTTGCACGGGGTTTCTCGGTACCTGAACGTGGTGGGTTTGGTGTTTAAACACGTTTTTCAGGTGCCCTAGATGGTTAGCAACCTAACTGCAAAAAAACACATTCGCACACCGAGTTGCGCCATGGCAACAGAGCCGCAAAGTATACCGTGCAATATGGCTATATGGGGCTTTAGAGCAGCAAAAATAGGCGTCGACTCCTGGTGTCGGGAGGTTTGCACGCGTTTTTTGCTATCTTAATGTAGTTAGTTGCTTGTTTAAACACATTTTCTCGATGCCCTACGTAGTTAGCAACCCATTTACACAAAAATCATTCCTGCGCAGTGAGATGCGCGTGGGCTACAGAGCGCCAAAGTCGCGTCGCCTTGTAGTGTCGGGAGATTTGCACGGGGTTTCTCGGTACCTGAACGTGGTGGGTTTGGTGTTTAAACACGTTTTTCATGTGCCCTAGATGGTTAGCAACCTAACTGCAAAAAATCACATTCGCACACCGAGTTGCGCCATGGCAACAGAGCCGCAAAGTATACCGTGCAATATGGCTATACATTGTATAGGGCTTTAGAACAGCAAAAATAGGCGTCGCCTCCTGGTGTCGGGAGGTTTGCACGCGTTTTATGCTACCTTAATGTAGTTAGTTGCTTGTTTAAACACATTTTCTCGATGCCCAACGTAGTTAGCAACCCATTTACACAAAAATCATACCTGCGCAGTGAGATGCGCGTGGGCTACAGAGCCCCAAAGTCGCGTCGCCTTGTAGTGTCGGGAGATTTGCACGGGGTTTCTCGGTACCTGAACGTGGTGGGTTTGGTGTTTAAACACGTTTTTCATGTGCCCTAGATGGTTAGCAACCTAACTGCAAAAAATCACATTCGCACACCGAGTTGCGCCATGGCAACAGAGCCGCAAAGTATACCGTGCAATATGGCTATATAGGGCTTTAGAACAGCAAAAATAGGCGTCGCCTCCTGGTGTCGGGAGGTTTGCACGCGTTTTTTGCTACCTTAATGTAGTTAGTTGCTTGTTTAAACACATTTTCTCGATGCCCTACGTAGTTAGCAACCCATTTACACAAAAATCATACCTGCGCAGTGAGATGCTCGTGGGCTACAGAGCGCCAAAGTCGCGTCGCCTTGTAGTGTCGGGAGATTTGCACGGGGTTTCTCGGTACCTGAACGTGGTGGGTTTGGTGTTTAAACACGTTTTTCAGGTGCCCTAGATGGTTAGCAACCTAACTGCAAAAAATCACATTCGCACACCGAGTTGCGCCATGGCAACAGAGCCGCAAAGTATACCGTGCAATATGGCTATATAGGGCTTTAGAACAGCAAAAATAGGCGTCGCCTCCTGGTGTCGGGAGGTTTGCACGCGTTTTTTGCTACCTTAATGTAGTTAGTTGCTTGTTTAAACACATTTTCTCGATGCCCTACGTAGTTAGCAACCCATTTACACAAAAATCATACCTGCGCAGTGAGATGCGCGTGGGCTACAGAGCCCCAAAATCGCGTCGCCTTGTAGTGTCGGGAGATTTGCACGGGGTTTCTCGGTACCTGAACGTGGTGGGTTTGGTGTATAAACACGTTTTTCAGGTGCCCTAGATGGTTAGCAACCTAACTGCAAAAAATCACATTCGCACACCGAGTTGCGCCATGGCAACAGAGCCGCAAAGTATACCGTGCAATATGGCTATATAGGGCTTTAGAACAGCAAAAATAGGCGTCGCCTCCTGGTGTCGGGAGGTTTGCACGCGTTTTTTGCTACCTTAATGTAGTTAGTTGCTTGTTTAAACACATTTTCTCGATGCCCTACGTAGTTAGCAACCCATTTACACAAAAATCATACCTGCGCAGTGAGATGCGCGTGGGTTACAGAGCGCCAAAGTCGCGTCGCCTTGTAGTGTCGGGAGATTTGCACGGGGTTTCTCGGTACCTGAACGTGGTGGGTTTGGTGTTTAAACACGTTTTTCAGGTGCCCTAGATGGTTAGCAACCTAACTGCAAAAAATCACATTCGCACACCGAGTTGCGCCATGGCAACAGAGCCGCAAAGTATACCGTGCAATATGGCTATATAGGGCTTTAGAACAGCAAAAATAGGCGTCGCCTCCTGGTGTCGGGAGGTTTGCACGCGTTTTTTGCTACCTTAATGTAGTTAGTTGCTTGTTTAAACACATTTTCTCGATGCCCTACGTAGTTAGCAACCCATTTACACAAAAATCATACCTGCGCAGTGAGATGCGCGTGGGCTACAGAGCCCCAAAGTCGCGTCGCCTTGTAGTGTCGGGAGATTTGCACGGGGTTTCTCGGTACCTTAACGTGGTAGGTTTGGTGTTTAAACACGTTTTTCATGTGCCCTAGATGGTTAGCAACCTAACTGCAAAAAATCACATTCGCACACCGAGTTGCGCCATGGCAACAGAGCCGCAAAGTATACCGTGCAATATGGCTATATAGGGCTTTAGAACAGCAAAAATAGGCGTCGCCTCCTGGTGTCGGGAGGTTTGCACGCGTTTTTTGCTACCTTAATGTAGTTAGTTGCTTGTTAAAACACATTTTCTCGATGCCCTACGTAGTTAGCAACCCATTTACACAAAAATCATACCTGCGCAGTGAGATGCGCGTGGGCTACAGAGCCCCAAAGTCGCGTCGCCTTGTAGTGTCGGGAGATTTGCACGGGGTTTCTCGGTACCTGAACGTGGTGGGTTTGGTGTTTAAACACGTTTTTCAGGTGCCCTAGATGGTTAGCAACCTAACTGCAAAAAATCACATTCGCACACCGAGTTGCGCCATGGCAACAGAGCCGCAAAGTATACCGTGCAATATGGCTATATAGGGCTTTAGAACAGCAAAAATAGGCGTCGCCTCCTGGTGTCGGGAGGTTTGCACGCGTTTTTTGCTACCTTAATGTAGTTAGTTGCTTGTTTAAACACATTTTCTCGATGCCCTACGTAGTTAGCAACCCATTTACACAAAAATCATACCTGCGCAGTGAGATGCGCGTGGGCTACTGAGCGCCAAAGTCGCGTCGCCTTGTAGTGTCGGGAGATTTGCACGGGGTTTCTCGGTACCTGAACGTGGTGGGTTTGGTGTTTAAACACGTTTTTCAGGTGCCCTAGATGGTTAGCAACCTAACTGCAAAAAATCACATTCGCACACCGAGTTGCGCCATGGCAACAGAGCCGCAAAGTATACCGTGCAATATGGCTATATAGGGCTTTAGAACAGCAAAAATAGGCGTCGCCTCCTGGTGTCGGGAGGTTTGCACGCGTTTTTTGCTACCTTAATGTAGTTAGTTGCTTGTTTAAACACATTTTCTCGATGCCCTACGTAGTTAGCAACCCATTTACACAAAAATCATACCTGCGCAGTGAGATGCGCGTGGGCTACAGAGCCCCAAAGTCGCGTCGCCTTGTAGTGTCGGGAGATTTGCACGGGGTTTCTCGGTACCTGAACGTGGTGGGTTTGGTGTTTAAACACGTTTTTTCAGGTGCCCTAGATGGTTAGCAACCTAACTGCAAAAAATCACATTCGCACACCGAGTTGCGCCATGGCAACAGAGCCGCAAAGTATACCGTGCAATATGGCTATATAGGGCTTTAGAACAGCAAAAATAGGCGTCGCCTCCTGGTGTCGGGAGGTTTGCACGCGTTTTTTGCTACCTTAATGTAGTTAGTTGCTTGTTTAAACACATTTTCTCGATGCCCGACGTAGTTAGCAACCCATTTACACAAAAATCATACCTGCGCAGTGAGATGCGCGTGGGCTACAGAGCGCCAAAGTCGCGTCGCCTTGTAGTGTCGGGAGATTTGCACGGCGTTTCTCGGTACCTGTACGTGGTGGGTTTGGTGTTTAAACACGTTTTTCAGGTGCCCTAGATGGTTAGCAACCTAACTGCAAAAAATCACATTCGCACACCGAGTTGCGCCATGGCAACAGAGCCGCAAAGTATACCGTGCAATATGGCTATATAGGGCTTTAGAACAGCAAAAATAGGCGTCGCCTCCTGGTGTCGGGAGGTTTGCACGCATTTTTTGCTAACTTAATGTAGTTAGTTGCTTGTTTAAACACATTTTCTCGATGCCCTACGTAGTTAGCAACCCATTTACACAAAAATCATACCTGCGCAGTGAGATGCGCGTGGGCTACAGAGCGCCAAAGTCGCGTCGCCTTGTAGTGTCGGGAGATTTGCACGGGGTTTCTCGGTACCTGAACGTGGTGGGTTTGGTGTTTAAACACGTTTTTCAGGTGCCCTAGATGGTTAGCAACCTAACTGCAAAAAATCACATTCGCACACCGAGTTGCGCCATGGCAACAGAGCCGCAAAGTATACCGTGCAATATGGCTATATAGGGCTTTAGAACAGCAAAAATAGGCGTCGCCTCCTGGGGTCGGGAGGTTTTCACGCGTTTTTTGCTACCTTAATGTAGTTAGTTGCTTGTTTAAACACATTTTCTCGATGCCCTACGTAGTTAGCAACCCATTTACACAAAAATCATACCTGCGCAGTGAGATGCGCGTGGGCTACAGAGCCCCAAAGTCGCGTCGCCTTGTAGTGTCGGGAGATTTGCACGGGGTTTCTCGGTACCTGAACGTGGTGGGTTTGGTGTTTAAACACGTTTTTCAGGTGCCCTAGATGGTTAGCAACCTAACTGCAAAAAATCACATTCGCACACCGAGTTGCGCCATGGCAACAGAGCCGCAAAGTATACCGTGCAATATGGCTATATAGGGCTTTAGAACAGCAAAAATAGGCGTCGCCTCCTGGTGTCGGGAGGTTTGCACGCGTTTTTTGCTATCTTAAAGTAGTTAGTTGCTTGTTTAAACACATTTTCTCGATGCCCTACGTAGTTAGCAACCCATTTACACAAAAATCATACCTGCGCAGTGAGATGCGCGTGGGCTACAGAGCCCCAAAGTCGCGTCGCCTTGTAGTGTCGGGAGATTTGCACGGGGTTTCTCGGTACCTGAACGTGGTGGGTTTGGTGTTTAAACACGTTTTTCAGGTGCCCTAGATGGTTAGCAACCTAACTGCAAAAAATCACATTCGCACACCGAGTTGCGCCATGGCAACAGAGCCGCAAAGTATACCGTGCAATATGGCTATATAGGGCTTTAGAACAGCAAAAATAGGCGTCGCCTCCTGGTGTAGGGAGGTTTGCACGCGTTTTTTGCTACCTTAATGTAGTTAGTTGCTTGTTTAAACACATTTTCTCGATGCCCTACGTAGATAGCAACCCATTTACACAAAAATCATACCTGCGCAGTGAGATGCGCGTGGGCTACAGCGCGCAAAAGTTGCGTCGCCTTGTAGTGACGGGAGATTTGCACGGGGTTTCTCGGTACCTGAACGTGGTGGGTTTGGTGTTTAAACACGTTTTTTCAGGTGCCCTAGATGGTTAGCAACCTAACTGCAAAAAATCACATTCGCACACCGAGTTGCGCCATGGCAACAGAGCCGCAAAGTATACCGTGCAATATTGCTATATAGGGCTTTAGAACAGCAAAAATAGGCGTCGCCTCCAGGTGTCGGGAGGTTTGCACGCGTTTTTTGCTACCTTAATGTAGTTAGTTGCTTGTTTAAACACATTTTCTCGATGCCCTACGTAGTTAGCAACCCATTTACACAAAAATCATACCTGCGCAGTGAGATGCGCGTGGGCTACAGAGCCCCAAAGTCGCGTCGCCTTGTAGTGTCGGGAGATTTGCACGGGGTTTCTCGGTACCTGAACGTGGTGGGTTTGGTGTTTAAACACGTTTTTCAGGTGTCCTAGATGGTTAGCAACCTAACTGCAAAAAATCACATTCGCACACCGAGTTGCGCCATGGCAACAGAGCCGCAAAGTATACCGTGCAATATGGCTATATAGGGCTTTAGAACAGCAAAAATAGGCGTCGCCTCCTGGTGTCGGGAGGTTTGCACGCGTTTTTTTTGCTACCTTAATGTAGTTAGTTGGTTGTTTAAACACATTTTCTCGATGCCCTACGTAGTTAGCAACCCATTTACACAAAAATCATACCTGCGGAGTGTGATGCGCGTGGGCTACAGTGCCCCAAAATCGCGTCGCCTTGTAGTGTCGGGAGATTTGCACGGGGTGTCTCGGTACCTTAACGTGGTGGGTTTGGTGTTTAAACACGTTTTTCAGGTGCCCTAGATGGTTAGCAACCTAACTGCAAAAAATCACATTCGCACAACGAGTTGCGCCATGGCAACAGTGCCGCAAAGTATACCGTGCAATATGGCTATATAGGGCTTTAGAACAGCAAAAATAGGCGTCGCCTCCTGGTGTCGGGAGGTTTGCACGCGTTTTTTGCTACCTTAATGTAGTTAGTTGCTTGTTTAAACACATTTTCTCGATGCCCTACGTAGTTAGCAACCCATTGACACAAAAATCATACCTGCGCAGTGAGATGCGCGTGGGCTACAGAGCCCCAAAATCGCGTCGCCTTGTAGTGTCGTGAGATTTGCACGGGGTTTCTCGGTACCTGAACGTGGTGGGTTTGGTGTTTTAACACGTTTTTCAGGTGCCCTAGATGGTTAGCAACCTAACTGCAAAAAATCACACTCGCACACCGAGTTGCGCCATGGCAACAGAGCCGCAAAGTATACCGTGCAATATGGCTATATAGGGCTTTAGAACAGCAAAAATAGGCGTCGCCTCCTGGTGTCGGGAGGTTTGCACGCGTTTTTTGCTACCTTAATGTAGTTAGTTGCTTGTTTAAACACATTTTCTCGATGCCCTACGTAGTTAGCAACCCATTTACACAAAAATCATACCTGCGCAGTGAGATGCGCGTGGGCTACAGAGCGCCAAAGTCGCGTCGCCTTGTAGTGTCGGGAGATTTGCACGGGGTTTCTCGGTACCTGAACGTGGTGGGTTTGGTGTTTAAACACGTTTTTCAGGTGCCCTAGATGGTTAGCAACCTAACTGCAAAAAATCACATTCGCACACCGAGTTGCGCCATGGCTACAGAGCCGCAAAATATACCGTGCAATATGGCTATATAGGGCTTTAGAACAGCAAAAATAGGCGTCGCCTCCTGGTGTCGGGAGGTTTGCACGCGTTTTTTGCCACCTTAATGTAGTTAGTTGCTTGTTTAAACACATTTTCTCGATTACCTACGTAGTTAGCAACCCATTTACACAAAAATCATACCTGCGCAGTGAGATGCGCGTGGGCTACAGTGCCCCAAAGTCGCGTCGCCTTATAGTGTCGGGAGATTTGCACGGGTTTTCTCGGTACCTTAACGTGGTGGGTTTGGTGTTTAAACACGTTTTTCAGGTGCCCTAGATGGTTAGCAACCTAACTGCAAAAAATCACATTCGCACACCGAGTTGCGCCATGGCAACAGAGCCGCAAAGTATACCGTGCAATATGGCTATATAGGGCTTTAGAACAGCAAAAATAGGCGTCGCCTCCTGGTGTCGGGAAGTTTGCACGCGTTTTTTGCTACCTTAATGTAGCTAGTTGCTTGTTTAAACACATTTTCTCGATGCCCTACGTAGTTAGCAACCCATTTACACAAAAATCATACCTGCGCAGTGAGTTGCTCGTGGGCTACAGAGCCCCAAAGTCGCGTCGCCTTGTAGTGTCGGGAGATTTGCACGGGGTTTCTCGGTACCTGAACGTGGTGGGTTTGGTGTTTAAACACGTTTTTCAGGTGCCCTAGATGGTTAGCAACCTAACTGCAAAAAATCACATTCGCACACCGAGTTGCGCCATGGCAACAGAGCCGCAAAGTATACCGTGCAATATGGCTATATAGGGCTTTAGAACAGCAAAAATAGGCGTCGCCTCCTGGTGTCGGGAGGTTTGCACGCGTTTTTTGCTACCTTAATGTAGTTAGTTGCTTGTTTAAACACATTTTCTCGATGCCCTACATAGTTAGCAACCCATTTACACAAAAATCATACCTGCGCAGTGAGATGCGCGTGGGCTACAGAGCCCCAAAATCGCGTCGCCTTGTAGTGTTGGGAGATTTGCACGGGGTTTCTCGGTACCTGAACGTGGTGGGTTTGGTGTTTAAACACGTTTTTCAGGTGCCCTAGATGGTTAGCAACCTAACTGCAAAAAATCACATTCGCACACTGAGTTGCGCCATGGCAACAGAGCCGCAAAGTATACCGTGCAATATGGCTATATAGGGCTTTAGAACAGCAAAAATAGGCGTCGCCTCCTGGTGTCGGGAGGTTTGCACGCGTTTTTTGCTACCTTAATGTAGTATGTTGCTTGTTTAAACACATTTTCTCGATGCCCTACGAAGTTAGCAACCCATTTACACAAAAATCATACCTGCGCAGTGAGATGCGCGTGGGCTACAGAGCCCCAAAGTCGCGTCGCCTTGTAGTGTCGGGAGATTTGCACGGGGTTTCTTGGTACCTGAACGTGGTGGGTTTGGTGTTTAAACACGTTTTTCAGGTGCCCTAGATGGTTAGCAACCTAACTGCAAAAAATCACATTCGCACACCGAGTTGCGCCATGGCAACAGAGCCGCAAAGTATACCGTGCAATATGGCTATATAGGGCTTTAGAACAGCAAAAATAGGCGTCGCCTCCTGGTGTCGGGAGGTTTGCACGCGTTTTTTGCTACCTTAATGTAGTTAGTTGCTTGTTTAAACACATTTTCTCGATGCCCTACGTAGTTAGCAACCCATTTACACAAAAATCATACCTGCGCAGTGAGATGCGCGTGGGCTACAGAGCCCCAAAGTCGCGTCGCCTTGTAGTGTCGGGAGATTTGCACGGGGTTTCTCGGTACCTGAACGTGGTGGGTTTGGTGTTTAAACACGTTTTTCAGGTGCCCTAGATGGTTAGCAACCTAACTGCAAAAAATCACATTCGCACACCGAGTTGCGCCATGGCAACAGAGCCGCAAAGTATACCGTGCAATATGGCTATATAGGGCTTTAGAACAGCAAAAATAGGCGTCGCCTCATGGTGTCGGGAGGTTTGCACGCGTTTTTTTTGCTACCTTAATGTAGTTAGTTGCCTGTTTAAACACATTTTCTCGATGCCCTACGTAGTTAGCAACCCATTTACACAAAAATCATACCTGCGCAGTGAGATGCGCGTGGGCTACAGAGCCCCAAAGTCGCGTCGCCTTGTAGTGTCGGGAGATTTGCATGGGGTTTCTCGGTACCTGAACGTGGTGGGTTTGGTGTTTAAACACGTTTTTCAGGTGCCCTCGATGGTTAGCAACCTAACTGCAAAAAATCACATTCGCACACCGAGTTGCGCCATGGCAACAGAGCCGCAAAGTATACCGTGCAATATGGCTATATAGGGCTTTAGAACAGCAAAAATAGGCGTCGCCTCCTGGTGTCGGGAGGTTTGCACGCGTTTTTTGCTACCTTAATGTAGTATGTTGCTTGTTTAAACACATTTTCTCGATGCCCTACGTAGTTAGCAACCCATTTACACAAAAATCATACCTGCACAGTGAGATGCGCGTGGGCTACAGAGCCCCAAAGTCGCGTCGCCTTGTAGTGTCGGGAGATTTGCACGGGGTTTCTCGGTACCTGAACGTGGTGGTTTGGTGATTAAACACGTTTTTCAGGTGCCCTAGATGGTTAGCAACCTAACTGCAAAAAATCACATTCGCACACCGAGTTGCGCCATGGCAACAGAGCCGCAAAGTATACCGTGCAATATGGCTATATAGGGCTTTAGAACAGCAAAAATAGGCGTCGCCTCCTGGTGTAAGGAGGTTTGCACGCGTTTTTTGCTACCTTAATGTAGTTAGTTACTTGTTTAAACACATTTTCCTGATGCCCTACGTAGTTAGCAACCCATTTGCACAAAAATCATACCTGCGCAGTGAGATGCGCAGTGGCTACAGGGCCCCAAAGTCGCCCCTCATCCTGGTGTCGCATAATTTGCACGGGTTTTCTCGGTACCTGAACGTGGTGGGTTTGGTGTTTAAACACGTTTTTCAGGTGCCCTACATGGTAAGCAACCTAACTGCAAAAAATCACAGTCGCACACCGAGTTTCGCCATGGCAACAGAGCCTCGAAGTATACCGTGCAATATGGCTATATAGGGCCATAGAACAGCAAAAATGGCCGCCTCATCCTGGTGTCGCAAGGTTTGCACGCGTTTTTTGCCACCTTAATGTAGTTAGTTACTTGTTTAAACACATTTTCCTGATTGATGCCCTACGTTGTTAGCAACCCTTTTGCACAAAAATCATACCTGCGCAGTGAGATGCGCAGTGGCTACAGTGCCCCAAAGTCGCCCCTCATCCTGGTGTCGCAAAATTTGCATGCGTTTTCTCGGTACCTGAACGTGGTGAGTTTGGTGTTTAAACACGTTTTTCAAGTGCCCTAGATGGTTAGCAACCTAACTGCAAAATATCACAGTCGCACACCGAGTTTCGCCGTGGCAACAGAGCCGCAAAGTATACCGTGCAATATGGCTATATAGGGCTATAGAACAGCAAAAATGGCCGCCTCATCCTGGTGTCGCAAGGTTTGCACGCGTTTTTTGCTACCTTAATGTAGTTAGTTACTTGTTTAAACACATTTTCCTGATGCCCTACGTAGTTAGCAACCCATTTGCACAAAAATCATACCTGCGCAGTGAGATGCGCAGTGGCTTCAGGGCCCCAAAATCGCCCCTCATCCTGGTGTCGCAAAATTTGCACGGGTTTTCTCGGTACCTGAACGTGGTTGGTTTGTTGTTTAAACACGTTTTTCAGGTGCCCTAGATGGTTAGCAACCTAACTGCAAAAAATCACAGTCGCACACCGAGTTTCGGCATGGCAACAGAGCCGCAAAGTATACCGTGCAATATGGCTATATAGGGCTATAGAACAGCAAAAATGGCCGCCTCATCCTGGTGTCGCAAGGTTTGTACGCGTTTTTTGCAACCTTAATGTAGTTAGTTACTTGTTTAAATACATTTTCCTGATGCCCTACGTAGTTAGCAACCCATTTGCACAAAAATCATACCTGCGCAGTGAGATGCGCAGTGGCTACAGGGCCCCAAAGTCGCCCCTCATCCTGGTGTCGCAAAATTTGCACGGGTTTTCTCGGTACCTGAACGTGGTGGGTTTGGTGTTTAAACTCTTTTTTCAGGTGCCCTAGATGGTTAGCAACCTAACTGCAAAAAATCACAGTCGCACACCGAGTTTCGCCATGGCAACAGAGCCGCAAAGTATACCGTGCAATATGGCTATATAGGGCTAAAGGACAGCAAAAATGGCCGCCTCATCCTGGTGTCGCAAGGTTTGCACGCGTTTTTTGCTACCTTAATGTAGTTAGTTACTTGTTTAAACACATTTTCCTGATGCCCTACGTAGTTAGCAACCCATTTGCACAAAAATCATACCTGTGCAGTGAGATGCGCAGTGGCTACAGGGCCCCAAAGTCGCCCCTCATCCTGGTGTCGCAAAATTTGCACGGGTTTTCTCGGTACCTGAACATGGTGGGTTTGGTGTTTAAACACGTTTTTCAGGTGCCCTAGATGGTTAGCAACCTAACTGCAAAAAATCACAGTCGCACACCGAGTTTCGCTGTTGCAACAGAGCCGCAAATATACCGTGCAATATGGCTATATAGGGCTATAGAACAGCAAAAATGGCCGCCTCATCCTGGTGTCGCAAAGTTTGCACGCGTTTTTTGCTACCTTAATGTAGTTAGTTACTTGTTTAAACACATTTTCCTGATGCCCTACGTAGTTAGCAACCCATTTGCACAAAAATCATACCTGCGCAGTGAGATGCGCAGTGGCTACAGGGCCCAAAAGTCGCCCCTCATCCTGGTGTCGCAAAATTTGCACGGGTTTTCTCGGTACCTGAACGTGGTGGGTTTGGTGTTTAAACACGTTTTTCAGGGGCCCTAGATGGTTAGCAACCTAACTGCAAAAAATCACAGTCGCACACCGAGTTTCGCCATGGCAACATAGCCGCAAAGTATACCGTGCAATATGGCTATATAGGGCTAAAGAACAGCAAAAATGGCCGCCTCATCCTGGTGTCGCAAGGTTTGCACGCGTTTTTTGCTACCTTAATGTAGTTAGTTACTTGTTTAAACACATTTTCCTGATGCCCTACGTAGTTAGCAACCCATTTGCACAAAAATCATACCTGCGCAGTGACATGCGCAGTGGCTACAGGGCCCCAAAGTCGCCCCTCATCCTGGTGTCCTAAAAATTTGCACGGGTTTTCTCGGTACCTGAACGTGGTGGGTTTGGTGTTTAAACACGTTTTTCAGGTGCCCTAGATGGTTAGCAACCTATCTGCAAAAAATCACAGTCGCACACCGAGTTTCGCCGTTGCAACAGAGCCGCAAAGTATACCGTGCAATATGGCTATATAGGGCTATAGAACAGCAAAAATGGCCGCCTCATCCTGGTGTCGCAAGGTTTGCACGCGTTTTTTGCTACCTTAATGTAGTTAGTTACTTGTTTAAACACATTTTCCTGATGCCCTACGGAGTTAGTAACCCATTTGCACAAAAATCATATCTACGCAGTGACATGCGCAGTGGCTACAGGGCCCCAAATTCGCCCCTCATCCTGGTGTCGCAAAATTTGCACGGGTTTTCTCGGTACCTGAACGTTGTGGGTTTGGTGTTTAAACACGTTTTTACAGGTGCCCTAGATGGTTAGCAACCTAACTGCAAAAAATCACAGTCGCACACCGAGTTTCGCCCTGGCAACAGAGCCGCAAAGTATACCGTGCAAAAAGGCTATATAGGGCTATAGAACAGCAAAAATGGCCGCCTCATCCTGGTGTCGCAAAGTTTGCACGCGTTTTTTGCTACCTTAATGTAGTTCGTTACTTGTCTAAACACATTTTCCTGATGCCCTACGTAGTTAGCAACCCATTTGCACAAAAATCATACCTGCGCAGTGAGATGCGCAGTGGCTACAGGGCCCCAAAGTCGCCCCTCATCCTGGTGTCGCAAAATTTGCTCGGGTTTTCTCGGTACCTGAACGTGGTGGGTTTGGTGTTTAAACACGTTTTTCAGGTGCCCTAGATGGTTAGCAACCTAACTGCAAAAAATCACAGTCGCACACCGAGTTTCGCCATGGCAACAGAGCCGCAAAGTATACCGTGCAATATGGCTATATAGGGCTAAAGAACAGCAAAAATGGCCGCCTCATCCTGGTGTCGCAAGGTTTGCACGCGTTTTTTGCTACCTTAATGTAGTTAGTTACTTGTTTAAACACATTTTCCTGATGCCCTACGTAGTTAGCAACCCATTTGCACAAAAATCATACCTGCGCAGTGAGATGCGCAGTGGCTACAGGGCCCCAAAGTCGCCCCTCATCCTGGTGTCGCAAAATTTGCACTGGTTTTCTCGGCACCTGAACGTGGTGGGTTTGGTGTTTAAACACGTTTTTAAGGTGCCCTAGATGGTTAGCAACCTAACTGCAAAAAATCACAGTCGCACACCGAGTTTCGCCGTGGCAACAGAGCCGCAAAGTATACCGTGCAATATGGCTATATAGGGCTATAGAACAGCAAAAATGGCCGCCTCATCCTGGTGTCGCAAGGTTTGCACGCGTTTTTTGCTACCTTAATGTAGTTAGTTACTTGTTTAAACACATTTTCCTGATGCCCTACGTAGTTAGCAACCCATTTGCACAAAAATCATACCTGCGCAGTGAGATGCGCAGTGGCTACAGGGCCCCAAAGTCGCCCCTCATCCTGGTGTCGCAAAATTTGCACGGGTTTTTTTGGTACCTGAACGTGGTGGCTTTGGAGTTTAAACTCGTTTTTCAGGTGCCCTAGATGGTTAGCAACCTAACTGCAAAACATCACAGTCGCACACCGAGTTTCGCCATGGCAACAGAGCCGCAAAGTATACCGTGCAAAATGGCTATATAGGGCTATAGAACAGCAAAAATGGCCGCCTCATCCTGGTGTCGCAAGGTTTGCACGCGTTTTTTGCTACCTTAATGTAAATAGTTAATTGTTTAAACACATTTTCCTGATGCCCTACGTAGTTAGCAACCCATTTGCACAAAAATCATACCTGCGCAGTGAGATGCGCAGTGGCTACAGGGCCCCAAATTCGCCCCTCATCCTGGTGTCGCAAAATTTGCACGGGTTTTCTCGGTACCTGAACGTGGTGGGTTTGGTGTTTAAACACGTTTTTCAGGTGCCCTTGATGAATAGCAACCTAACTGCAAAAAATCACAGTCGCACACCGAGTTTCGCCATGGCAACAGAGCCGCAAAGTATACCGTGCAATATGGCTATATAGGGCTATAGAACAGCAAAAATGGTCGCCTCATCCTGGTGTTGCAAGGTTTGCACGCGTTTTTTGCTACCTTAACGTAGTTAGTTACTTGTTTAAACACATTTTCCTGATGCCCTACGTAGTTAGCAACCCATTTGCACAAAAATCATACCTGCGCAGTGAGATGCGCAGTGGCTACAGGGCCCCAAAGTCGCCCCTCATCCTGGTGTCGCAAAATTTGCACGGGTTTTCTCGGTACCTGAACGTGGTGGGTTTGGTGTTTAAACACGTTTTTCAGGTGCCCTAGATGGTTAGCAACCTAACTGCAAAAAATCACAGTCGCACACCGAGTTTCGCCATGGCAACAGAGCCGCAAAGTATACCGTGCAATATGGCTATATAGGGCTATAGAACAGCAAAAATGGCCGCCTCATCCTGGTGTCGCAAGGTTTGCACGCGTTTTTTGCTACCTTAATGTAGTTAGTTACTTGTTTAAACACATTTTACTGATGCCCTACGTAGTTAGCGACCCATTTGCACAAAAATCATTCCTGCACAGTGAGATGCGCAGTGGCTACAGGGCCGCAAAGTCGCCCCTCATCCTGGTGTCACAAAATTTGCACGGGTTTTCTCGGTACCTGAACGAGGTGGGTTTGGTGTTTAAACACGTTTTTCAGGTGCCCTAGATGGTTAGCAACCTAACTGCAAAAAATCACAGTCGCACACCGAGTTTCGCCATGGCAACAGAGCCGCAAAGTATACCGTGCAATATGGCTATATAGGGCTAAAGAACAGCAAAAATGGCCGCCTCATCCTGGTGTCGCAAGGTTTGCACGCGTTTTTTGCTACCTTAATGTAGTTAGTTACTTGTTTAAACACATTTTCCTGATGCCCTACGTAGTTAGCAACCCATTTGCACAAAAATCCTCCCTGCGCAGTGAGATGCGCAGTGGCTATAGGGCCACAAATTCCCCCCTCATCCTGGTGTCGCAAAATTTGCACGGGTTTTCTCGGTACCTGAACGTGGTGGGTTTGGTGTTTAAATACGTTTTTCAGGTGCCCTAGATGGTTAGCAACCTAATTGCAAAAAATCACAGTCGCACACCGAGTTTCGCCATGGCAACAGAGCCGCAAAGTATACCGTGCAATATGGCTATATAGGGCTATAGAACAGCAAAATTGCCGCCTCATCCTGGTGTCGCAAGGTTTGCACGCGTTTTTTGCTACCTTAATGTAGTTAGTTACTTGTTTAAACACATTTTCCTGATGCCCTACGTAGTTAGCAACCCATTTGCACAAATATCATATTTGCGCAGTGAGATGCGCAGTGGCTACAGGGCCCCAAAGTCGCCCCTCATCCTGGTGTCGCAAAATTTGCACGGGTTTTCTCGGTACCTGAACGTGGTGGGTTTGGTGTTTAAACACGTTTTTCAGGTGCCCTAGATGGTTAGCAACCTAACTGCAAAAAATCACAGTCGCACACCGAGTTTCGCCATGGCAACAGAGCCGCAAAGTATACCCTACAATATGGCTATATAGGGCTATAGAACAGCAAAAATGGCCGCCTCATCCTGGTGTCGCAAGGTTTGCACGCGTTTTTTTGCTACCTTCATGTAGTTAGTTACTTGTTTAAACACATTTTCCTGATGCCCTACGTAGTTAGCAACCCATTTGCACAAAAATTATACCTGCGCAGTGAGATGCGCAGTGGCTACAGGGCCCCAAATTCGCCCCTCATCCTGGTGTCGCAAAATTTGCACGGGTTTTCTCGGTACCTGAACGTGGTGGGTTTGGTGTTTAAACACGTTTTTCAGGTGCCCTAGATGGTTAGCAACCTAACTGCAAAAAATCACAGTCGCACACCGAGTTTCGCCATGGACACAGAGCCGCAAAGTATACCGTGCAATATGGCTATATAGGGCTATAGAACAGCAAAAATGGCCGCCTCATCCTGGTGTCGCAACGTTTGCACGCGTTTTTTTGCTACCTTAATGTAGATAGTTACTTGTTTAAACACATTTTCCTTATGCCCTACGTAGTTAGCAACCCATTTGCACAAAAATCATACCTGCGCAGTGAAATGCGCAGTGGCTACAGGGCCCCAAAGTCGCCCCTCATCCTAGTGTCGCAAAATTTGCACGGGTTTTCTCGGTACCTGAACGTGGTGGGTTTGGTGTTTAAACACGTTTTTCAGGTGCCCTAGATGGTTAGCAACCTAACTGCAAAAAATCACAGTCACACACCGAGTTTCGCCATGGCAACAGAGCCGCAATTTATACCGTGCAATATGGCTAGATAGGGCTATAGAACAGCAAAAATGGCCGCCTCATCCTGGTGTCGCAAGGTTTGCACGCGTTTTTTGCTACCTTAATGTAGTTAGTTACTTGTTTAAACAAATTTTCCAGATACCCTACGTAGTTAGCAACCCATTTGCACAAAAATCATACCTGCGCAGTGAGATGCGCAGTGGCTACAGGGCCCCAAAGTCGCCCCTCATCCTGGTGTCGGAAAAATTTGCACGGGTTTTCTCGGTAACTGAACGTGGTGGGTTTGGTGTTTAAACACGTTTTTCAGGTGCCCTAGATGGTTAGCAACCTAACTGCAAAAAATCACAGTCGCACACCGAGTTTCGCCATGGCAACAGAGCCGCAAAGTATACCCTACAATATGGCTATATAGGGCTATAGAACAGCAAAAATGGCCGCCTCATCCTGGTGTCGCAAGGTTTGCACGCGTTTTTTGCTACCTTCATGTAGTTAGTTACTTGTTTAAACACATTTTCCTGATGCCCTACGTAGTTAGCAACCCATTTGCACAAAAATTATACCTGCGCAGTGAGATGCGCAGTGGCTACAGGGCCCCAAATTCGCCCCTCATCCTGGTGTCGCAAAATTTGCACGGGTTTTCTCGGTACCTGAACGTGGTGGGTTTGGTGTTTAAACACGTTTTTCAGGTGCCCTAGATGGTTAGCAACCTAACTGCAAAAAATCACAGTCGCACACCGAGTTTCGCCATGGACACAGAGCCGCAAAGTATACCGTGCAATATGGCTATATAGGGCTATAGAACAGCAAAAATGGCCGCCTCATCCTGGTGTCGCAAGGTTTGCACGCGTTTTTTTGCTACCTTAATGTAGAT
>JAMOLF010000244.1:0-30088 GCA_025267735.1 Mactra quadrangularis
GTTTCGTGACGCTAAGTTTTTCGTTCAAAAACTGACATTTTCTGCATACGCGGACCTGTCGCAAAGTTCAAAATTTCACGAAAAAAAAATTTCTCCAGTTTTGGCCTAAGAAGGTCCCAGCGGGTCCGAATATAAGTTTCCTCAGCGTCCTAGGTGGACCATAGCCCCAAAAACCTGTTTTAAGGGGGGTCAGACAGCTCTGAAGGCAATAGTGCAGAATTTTCATATTTGGGACCCCCTGAAACGCAAAATCGAGGCCCCCGCTATCCGCACCGCTTTAGGACCCCGGTTACGCGCTTTACCTTGACCGACTTGTCCCCCCGAACAGACCCCATCATCCCTGGGGCGGTTTCGTGACGCTAAGTTTTTCGCTCAAAAACTGACATTTTCTGCATACGCGCACCTGTCCAACAAGTACAGTTTTAGGCCAGGCTTAAATAAAAAGCCTATGAAATCCCCACTTTTGGCCTGGAAATGCCCCGGGAGACAATGACATTGTCATCCCGGGGCATTTCCAGGCCAAAAGTGGGGATTTCATAGGCGTTTCCGATCCATCTCCAATGGATATAGCGCGCAAACGCCTGTGTGGCTGGGCTTTCACACCTCTGAGATGAATAGAACTGAGTATCCCTGTTAATTACAGTAGGAAACCATTGAGAAACGTTACCCTGGCCCTCACGCTTTCCCGTTTGACTTGCGAACCCCGGTTATGCGCGTTTCCTTGACCGATTTGACTTCACCGACCAACCCCACCCACCAACCGGCCCGTTTGGCGACTCTGAATCCTCCGCACCAAAATTTGCAATTTCTTGAATTTTCTGCATACGCGGACCTGTCCGCAAAGTTCAAAATTTCACGAAAAATTTTTTTTTCCAGTTTTGGCCTAAGAAGGTCCCAGCGGGTCCGAATGTAAGTTTCCTTAGCGTTTTAAGGTGGATCTAAGCCCCAAAAAACCTGTTTTAAGGGGGTCAGACAGCTATGAAGGCAATAGTGCAGAATTTTCATATTTGGGACCCCTGAAACGCAAAATCGAGGCCCCCGCTATCCGCACCGCTTTAGGATCCCGGTTACGCGCTTTACCTTGACCAACTTGACCCCCCGAACAGACCCCATCATCCTTGGGGTGGTTTCGTGACGCTAAGTTTTTCGTTCAAAAACTGACATTTTCTGCATACGCGGACCTGTCGCAAAGTTCAAAATTTCACGAAAAATTTTTTTTTCCAGTTTTGGCCTAAGAAGGTCCCAGCGGGTCCGAATGTAAGTTTCCTCAGCGTTTTAGGTGGATCTAAGCCCCAAAAACCTGTTTTAAGGGGGTCAGACAGCTATGAAGGCAATAGTGCAGAATTTTCATATTTGGGACCCCTGAAACGCAAAATCGAGGCCCCCGCTATCCGCACCGCTTTAGGACCCCGGTTACGCGCTTTACCTTGACCAACTTGACCCCCCGAACAGACCCCATCATCCTTGGGGTGGTTTCGTGACGCTAAGTTTTTCGTTCAAAAACTGACATTTTCTGCATACGCGGACCTGTCGCAAAGTTCAAAATTTCACGAAAAAAACATTTCTCCAGTTTTGGCCTAAGAAGGTCCCAGCGGGTCCGAATATAAGTTTCCTCAGCGTCCTAGGTGGACCATAGCCCCAAAAACCTGTTTTAAGGGGGTCAGACAGCTCTGAAGGCAATAGTGCAGAATTTTCATATTTGGGACCCCTGAAACGCAAAATCGAGGCCCCCGCTATCCGCACCGCTTTAGGACCCCGGTTACGCGCTTTACCTTGACCGACTTGTCCCCCCGAACAGACCCCATCATCCCTGGGGCGGTTTCGTGACGCTAAGTTTTTCGCTCAAAAACTGACATTTTCTGCATACGCGCACCTGTCCAACAAGTACAGTTTTAGGCCAGGCTTAAATAAAAAAGCCTATGAAATCCCCACTTTTGGCCTGGAAATGCCCCGGGAGACAATGACATTGTCATCCCGGGGCATTTCCAGGCCAAAAGTGGGGATTTCATAGGCGTTTCCGATCCATCTCCAATGGATATAGCGCGCAAACGCCTGTGTGGCTGGGCTTTCACACCTCTGAGATGAATAGAACTGAGTATCCCTGTTAATTACAGTAGGAAACCATTGAGAAACGTTACCTGGCCTCACGCTTTCCCGTTTGACTTGCGAACCCCGGTTATGCGCGTTTCCTTGACCGATTTGACTTCACCGACCAACCCCCACCCACCAACCGGCCCGTTTGGCGACTCTGAATCCTCCGCACCAAAATTTGCAATTTCTTGAATTTTCTGCATACGCGGACCTGTCGCAAAGTTCAAAATTTCACGAAAAATTTTTTTTTCCAGTTTTGGCCTAAGAAGGTCCCAGCGGGTCCGAATGTAAGTTTCCTTAGCGTTTTAGGTGGATCTAAGCCCCAAAAACCTGTTTTAAGGGGGTCAGACAGCTATGAAGGCAATAGTGCAGAATTTTCATATTTGGGACCCCTGAAACGCAAAATCGAGGCCCCCGCTATCCGCACCGCTTTAGGATCCCGGTTACGCGCTTTACCTTGACCAACTTGACCCCCCGAACAGACCCCATCATCCTTGGGGTGGTTTCGTGACGCTAAGTTTTTCGTTCAAAAACTGACATTTTCTGCATACGCGGACCTGTCGCAAAGTTCAAAATTTCACGAAAAATTTTTTTTTCCAGTTTTGGCCTAAGAAGGTCCCAGCGGGTCCGAATGTAAGTTTCCTTAGCGTTTTAGGTGGATCTAAGCCCCAAAAACCTGTTTTAAGGGGGTCAGACAGCTATGAAGGCAATAGTGCAGAATTTTCATATTTGGGACCCCTGAAACGCAAAATCGAGGCCCCCGCTATCCGCACCGCTTTAGGATCTCGGTTACGCGCTTTACCTTGACCAACTTGACCCCCCGAACAGACCCCATCATCCTTGGGGTGGTTTCGTGACGCTAAGTTTTTCGTTCAAAAACTGACATTTTCTGCATACGCGGACCTGTCGCAAAGTTCAAAATTTCACGAAAAATTTTTTTTTCCAGTTTTGGCCTAAGAAGGTCCCAGCGGGTCCGAATGTAAGTTTCCTCAGCGTTTTAGGTGGATCTAAGCCCCAAAAACCTGTTTTAAGGGGGTCAGACAGCTATGAAGGCAATAGTGCAGAATTTTCATATTTGGGACCCCTGAAACGCAAAATCGAGGCCCCCGCTATCCGCACCGCTTTAGGACCCCGGTTACGCGCTTTACCTTGACCAACTTGACCCCCCGAACAGACCCCATCATCCTTGGGGTGGTTTCGTGACGCTAAGTTTTTCGTTCAAAAACTGACATTTTCTGCATACGCGGACCTGTCGCAAAGTTCAAAATTTCACGAAAAAAAAATTTCTCCAGTTTTGGCCTAAGAAGGTCCCAGCGGGTCCGAATATAAGTTTCCTCAGCGTCCTAGGTGGACCATAGCCCCAAAAACCTGTTTTAAGGGGGTCAGACAGCTCTGAAGGCAATAGTGCAGAATTTTCATATTTGGGACCCCTGAAACGCAAAATCGAGGCCCCCGCTATCCGCACCGCTTTAGGACCCCGGTTACCGCGCTTTACCTTGACCGACTTGTCCCCCCGAACAGACCCCATCATCCCTGGGGCGGTTTCGTGACGCTAAGTTTTTCGCTCAAAAACTGACATTTTCTGCATACGCGCACCTGTCCAACAAGTACAGTTTTAGGCCAGGCTTAAATAAAAAGCCTATGAAATCCCCACTTTTGGCCTGGAAATGCCCCGGGAGACAATGACATTGTCATCCCGGGGCATTTCCAGGCCAAAAGTGGGGATTTCATAGGCGTTTCCGATCCATCTCCAATGGATATAGCGCGCAAACGCCTGTGTGGCTGGGCTTTCACACCTCTGAGATGAATAGAACTGAGTATCCCTGTTAATTACAGTAGGAAACCATTGAGAAACGTTACCCTGGCCTCACGCTTTCCCCGTTTGACTTGCGAACCCCGGTTATGCGCGTTTCCTTGACCGATTTGACTTCACCGACCAACCCCACCCACCAACCGGCCCGTTTGGCGACTCTGAATCCTCCGCACCAAAATTTGCAATTTCTTGAATTTTCTGCATACGCGGACCTGTCGCAAAGTTCAAAATTTCACGAAAAATTTTTTTTTCCAGTTTTGGCCTAAGAAGGTCCCAGCGGGTCCGAATGTAAGTTTCCTTAGCGTTTTAGGTGGATCTAAGCCCCAAAAACCTGTTTTAAGGGGGTCAGACAGCTATGAAGGCAATAGTGCAGAATTTTCATATTTGGGACCCCTGAAACGCAAAATCGAGGCCCCCGCTATCCGCACCGCTTTAGGATCCCGGTTACGCGCTTTACCTTGACCAACTTGACCCCCCGAACAGACCCCATCATCCTTGGGGTGGTTTCGTGACGCTAAGTTTTTCGTTCAAAAACTGACATTTTCTGCATACGCGGACCTGTCGCAAAGTTCAAAATTTCACGAAAAATTTTTTTTTCCAGTTTTGGCCTAAGAAGGTCCCAGCGGGTCCGAATGTAAGTTTCCTCAGCGTTTTAGGTGGATCTAAGCCCCAAAAACCTGTTTTAAGGGGGTCAGACAGCTATGAAGGCAATAGTGCAGAATTTTCATATTTGGGACCCCTGAAACGCAAAATCGAGGCCCCCGCTATCCGCACCGCTTTAGGACCCCGGTTACGCGCTTTACCTTGACCAACTTGACCCCCCGAACAGACCCCATCATCCTTGGGGTGGTTTCGTGACGCTAAGTTTTTCGTTCAAAAACTGACATTTTCTGCATACGCGGACCTGTCGCAAAGTTCAAAATTTCACGAAAAAAAAATTTCTCCAGTTTTGGCCTAAGAAGGTCCCAGCGGGTCCGAATATAAGTTTCCTCAGCGTCCTAGGTGGACCATAGCCCCAAAAACCTGTTTTAAGGGGGTCAGACAGCTCTGAAGGCAATAGTGCAGAATTTTCATATTTGGGACCCCTGAAACGCAAAAATCGAGGCCCCCGCTATCCGCACCGCTTTAGGACCCCGGTTACGCGCTTTACCTTGACCGACTTGTCCCCCCGAACAGACCCCATCATCCCTGGGGCGGTTTCGTGACGCTAAGTTTTTCGCTCAAAAACTGACATTTTCTGCATACGCGCACCTGTCCAACAAGTACAGTTTTAGGCCAGGCTTAAATAAAAAGCCTATGAAATCCCCACTTTTGGCCTGGAAATGCCCCGGGAGACAATGACATTGTCATCCCGGGGCATTTCCAGGCCAAAAGTGGGGATTTCATAGGCGTTTCCGATCCATCTCCAATGGATATAGCGCGCAAACGCCTGTGTGGCTGGGCTTTCACACCTCTGAGATGAATAGAACTGAGTATCCCTGTTAATTACAGTAGGAAACCATTGAGAAACGTTACCTGGCCTCACGCTTTCCCGTTTGACTTGCGAACCCCGGTTATGCGCGTTTCCTTGACCGATTTGACTTCACCGACCAACCCCACCCACCAACCGGCCCGTTTGGCGACTCTGAATCCTCCGCACCAAAATTTGCAATTTCTTGAATTTTCTGCATACGCGGACCTGTCGCAAAGTTCAAAATTTCACGAAAAATTTTTTTTTCCAGTTTTGGCCTAAGAAGGTCCCAGCGGGTCCGAATGTAAGTTTCCTTAGCGTTTTAGGTGGATCTAAGCCCCAAAAACCTGTTTTAAGGGGGTCAGACAGCTATGAAGGCAATAGTGCAGAATTTTCATATTTGGGACCCCTGAAACGCAAAATCGAGGCCCCCGCTATCCGCACCGCTTTAGGATCCCGGTTACGCGCTTTACCTTGACCAACTTGACCCCCCGAACAGACCCCATCATCCTTGGGGTGGTTTCGTGACGCTAAGTTTTTCGTTCAAAAAACTGACATTTTCTGCATACGCGGACCTGTCGCAAAGTTCAAAATTTCACGAAAAATTTTTTTTTCCAGTTTTGGCCTAAGAAGGTCCCAGCGGGTCCGAATGTAAGTTTCCTCAGCGTTTTAGGTGGATCTAAGCCCCAAAAAACCTGTTTTAAGGGGGTCAGACAGCTATGAAGGCAATAGTGCAGAATTTTCATATTTGGGACCCCTGAAACGCAAAATCGAGGCCCCCGCTATCCGCACCGCTTTAGGACCCCGGTTACGCGCTTTACCTTGACCAACTTGACCCCCCGAACAGACCCCATCATCCTTGGGGTGGTTTCGTGACGCTAAGTTTTTCGTTCAAAAACTGACATTTTCTGCATACGCGGACCTGTCGCAAAGTTCAAAATTTCACGAAAAAAAAATTTCTCCAGTTTTGGCCTAAGAAGGTCCCAGCGGGTCCGAATATAAGTTTCCTCAGCGTCCTAGGTGGACCATAGCCCCAGAAACCTGTTTTAAGGGGGTCAGACAGCTCTGAAGGCAATAGTGCAGAATTTTCATATTTGGGACCCCTGAAACGCAAAATCGAGGCCCCCGCTATCCGCACCGCTTTAGGACCCCGGTTACGCGCTTTACCTTGACCGACTTGTCCCCCCGAACAGACCCCATCATCCCTGGGGCGGTTTCGTGACGCTAAGTTTTTCGCTCAAAAACTGACATTTTCTGCATACGCGCACCTGTCCAACAAGTACAGTTTTAGGCCAGGCTTAAATAAAAAGCCTATGAAATCCCCACTTTTGGCCTGGAAATGCCCCGGGAGACAATGACATTGTCATCCCGGGGCATTTCCAGGCCAAAAGTGGGGATTTCATAGGCGTTTCCGATCCATCTCCAATGGATATAGCGCGCAAACGCCTGTGTGGCTGGGCTTTCACACCTCTGAGATGAATAGAACTGAGTATCCCTGTTAATTACAGTAGGAAACCATTGAGAAACGTTACCTGGCCTCACGCTTTCCCGTTTGACTTGCGAACCCCGGTTATGCGCGTTTCCTTGACCGATTTGACTTCACCGACCAACCCCACCCACCAACCGGCCCGTTTGGCGACTCTGAATCCTCCGCACCAAAATTTGCAATTTCTTGAATTTTCTGCATACGCGGACCTGTCGCAAAGTTCAAAATTTCACGAAAATTTTTTTTTCCAGTTTTGGCCTAAGAAGGTCCCAGCGGGTCCGAATGTAAGTTTCCTTAGCGTTTTAGGTGGATCTAAGCCCCAAAAACCTGTTTTAAGGGGGTCAGACAGCTATGAAGGCAATAGTGCAGAATTTTCATATTTGGGACCCCTGAAACGCAAAATCGAGGCCCCCGCTATCCGCACCGCTTTAGGATCCCGGTTACGCGCTTTAACCTTGACCAACTTGACCCCCCCGAACAGACCCCATCATCCTTGGGGTGGTTTCGTGACGCTAAGTTTTTCGTTCAAAAACTGACATTTTCTGCATACGCGGACCTGTCGCAAAAGTTCAAAATTTCACGAAAAATTTTTTTTTCCAGTTTTGGCCTAAGAAGGTCCCAGCGGGTCCGAATGTAAGTTTCCTCAGCGTTTTAGGTGGATCTAAGCCCCAAAAACCTGTTTTAAGGGGGTCAGACAGCTATGAAGGCAATAGTGCAGAATTTTCATATTTGGGACCCCTGAAACGCAAAATCGAGGCCCCCGCTATCCGCACCGCTTTAGGACCCCGGTTACGCGCTTTACCTTGACCAACTTGACCCCCCGAACAGACCCCATCATCCTTGGGGTGGTTTCGTGACGCTAAGTTTTTCGTTCAAAAACTGACCATTTTCTGCATACGCGGACCTGTCGCAAAGTTCAAAATTTCACGAAAAAAAAAATTTCTCCAGTTTTGGCCTAAGAAGGTCCCAGCGGGTCCGAATATAAGTTTCCTCAGCGTCCTAGGTGGACCATAGCCCCAAAAACCTGTTTTAAGGGGGTCAGACAGCTCTGAAGGCAATAGTGCAGAATTTTCATATTTGGGACCCCTGAAACTCAAAATCGAGGCCCCCGCTATCCGCACCGCTTTAGGACCCCGGTTACGCGCTTTACCTTGACTGACTTGTCCCCCCGAACAGACCCCATCATCCCTGGGGCGGTTTCGTGACGCTAAGTTTTTCGCTCAAAAACTGACATTTTCTGCATACGCGCACCTGTCCAACAAGTACAGTTTTTAGGCCAGGCTTAAATAAAAAGCCTATGAAATCCCCACTTTTGGCCTGGAAATGCCCCCGGGAGACAATGACATTGTCATCCCGGGGCATTTCCAGGCCAAAAGTGGGGATTTCATAGGCGTTTCCGATCCATCTCCAATGGATATAGCGCGCAAACGCCTGTGTGGCTGGGCTTTCACACCTCTGAGATGAATAGAACTGAGTATCCCTGTTAATTACAGTAGGAAACCATTGAGAAACGTTACCTGGCCTCACGCTTTCCCGTTTGACTTGCGAACCCCGGTTATGCGCGTTTCCTTGACCGATTTGACTTCACCGACCAACCCCACCCACCAACCGGCCCGTTTGGCGACTCTGAATCCTCCGCACCAAAATTTGCAATTTCTTGAATTTTCTGCATACGCGGACCTGTCGCAAAGTTCAAAATTTCACGAAAATTTTTTTTTTCCAGTTTTGGCCTAAGAAGGTCCCAGCGGGTCCGAATGTAAGTTTCCTTAGCGTTTTAGGTGGATCTAAGCCCCAAAAACCTGTTTTAAGGGGGTCAGACAGCTATGAAGGCAATAGTGCAGAATTTTCATATTTGGGACCCCCTGAAACGCAAAATCGAGGCCCCCCGCTATCCGCACCGCTTTAGGATCCCGGTTACGCGCTTTACCTTGACCAACTTGACCCCCCGAACAGACCCCATCATCCTTGGGGTGGTTTCGTGACGCTAAGTTTTTCGTTCAAAAACTGACATTTTCTGCATACGCGGACCTGTCGCAAAGTTCAAAATTTCACGAAAAATTTTTTTTTCCAGTTTTGGCCTAAGAAGGTCCCAGCGGGTCCGAATGTAAGTTTCCTCAGCGTTTTAGGTGGATCTAAGCCCCAAAAACCTGTTTTAAGGGGGTCAGACAGCTATGAAGGCAATAGTGCAGAATTTTCATATTTGGGACCCCTGAAACGCAAAATCGAGGCCCCCGCTATCCGCACCGCTTTAGGACCCCGGTTACGCGCTTTACCTTGACCAACTTGACCCCCCGAACAGACCCCATCATCCTTGGGGTGGTTTCGTGACGCTAAGTTTTTCGTTCAAAAACTGACATTTTCTGCATACGCGGACCTGTCGCAAAGTTCAAAATTTCACGAAAAAAAAATTTCTCCAGTTTTGGCCTAAGAAGGTCCCAGCGGGTCCGAATATAAGTTTCCTCAGCGTCCTAGGTGGACCATAGCCCCAAAAAACCTGTTTTAAGGGGGTCAGACAGCTCTGAAGGCAATAGTGCAGAATTTTCATATTTGGGACCCCTGAAACGCAAAATCGAGGCCCCCGCTATCCGCACCGCTTTAGGACCCCGGGTTACGCGCTTTACCTTGACCGACTTGTCCCCCCGAACAGACCCCATCATCCCTGGGGCGGTTTCGTGACGCTAAGTTTTTCGCTCAAAAACTGACATTTTCTGCATACGCGCACCTGTCCAACAAGTACAGTTTTAGGCCAGGCTTAAATAAAAAGCCTATGAAATCCCCACTTTTGGCCTGGAAATGCCCCGGGAGACAATGACATTGTCATCCCGGGGCATTTCCAGGCCAAAAGTGGGGATTTCATAGGCGTTTCCGATCCATCTCCAATGGATATAGCGCGCAAACGCCTGTGTGGCTGGGCTTTCACACCTCTGAGATGAATAGAACTGAGTATCCCTGTTAATTACAGTAGGAAACCATTGAGAAACGTTACCTGGCCTCACGCTTTCCCGTTTGACTTGCGAACCCCGGTTATGCGCGTTTCCTTGACCGATTTGACTTCACCGACCAACCCCACCCACCAACCGGCCCGTTTGGCGACTCTGAATCCTCCGCACCAAAATTTGCAATTTCTTGAATTTTCTGCATACGCGGACCTGTCGCAAAGTTCAAAATTTCACGAAAAATTTTTTTTTCCAGTTTTGGCCTAAGAAGGTCCCAGCGGGTCCGAATGTAAGTTTCCTTAGCGTTTTAGGTGGATCTAAGCCCCAAAAACCTGTTTTAAGGGGGTCAGACAGCTATGAAGGCAATAGTGCAGAATTTTCATATTTGGGACCCCTGAAACGCAAATCGAGGCCCCCGCTATCCGCACCCGCTTTAGGATCCCGGTTACGCGCTTTACCTTGACCAACTTGACCCCCCGAACAGACCCCATCATCCTTGGGGTGGTTTCGTGACGCTAAGTTTTTCGTTCAAAAACTGACATTTTCTGCATACGCGGACCTGTCGCAAAGTTCAAAATTTCACGAAAATTTTTTTTTTCCAGTTTTGGCCTAAGAAGGTCCCAGCGGGTCCGAATGTAAGTTTCCTCAGCGTTTTAGGTGGATCTAAGCCCCAAAAACCTGTTTTAAGGGGGTCAGACAGCTATGAAGGCAATAGTGCAGAATTTTCATATTTGGGACCCCTGAAACGCAAAATCGAGGCCCCCGCTATCCGCACCGCTTTAGGACCCCGGTTACGCGCTTTACCTTGACCAACTTGACCCCCCGAACAGACCCCATCATCCTTGGGGTGGTTTCGTGACGCTAAGTTTTTCGTTCAAAAACTGACATTTTCTGCATACGCGGACCTGTCGCAAAGTTCAAAATTTCACGAAAAAAAAATTTCTCCAGTTTTGGCCTAAGAAGGTCCCAGCGGGTCCGAATATAAGTTTCCTCAGCGTCCTAGGTGGACCATAGCCCCAAAAACCTGTTTTAAGGGGGTCAGACAGCTCTGAAGGCAATAGTGCAGAATTTTCATATTTGGGACCCCTGAAACGCAAAATCGAGGCCCCCGCTATCCGCACCGCTTTAGGACCCCGGTTACGCGCTTTACCTTGACCGACTTGTCCCCCCGAACAGACCCCATCATCCCTGGGGCGGTTTCGTGACGCTAAGTTTTTCGCTCAAAAACTGACATTTTCTGCATACGCGCACCTGTCCAACAAGTACAGTTTTAGGCCAGGCTTAAATAAAAAGCCTATGAAATCCCCACTTTTGGCCTGGAAATGCCCCGGGAGACAATGACATTGTCATCCCGGGGCATTTCCAGGCCAAAAGTGGGGATTTCATAGGCGTTTCCGATCCATCTCCAATGGATATAGCGCGCAAACGCCTGTGTGGCTGGGCTTTCACACCTCTGAGATGAATAGAACTGAGTATCCCTGTTAATTACAGTAGGAAACCATTGAGAAACGTTACCTGGCCTCACGCTTTCCCGTTTGACTTGCGAACCCCGGTTATGCGCGTTTCCTTGACCGATTTGACTTCACCGACCAACCCCACCCACCAACCGGCCCGTTTGGCGACTCTGAATCCTCCGCACCAAAATTTGCAATTTCTTGAATTTTCTGCATACGCGGACCTGTCGCAAAGTTCAAAATTTCACGAAAAATTTTTTTTTCCAGTTTTGGCCTAAGAAGGTCCCAGCGGGTCCGAATGTAAGTTTCCTTAGCGTTTTAGGTGGATCTAAGCCCCAAAAACCTGTTTTAAGGGGGTCAGACAGCTATGAAGGCAATAGTGCAGAATTTTCATATTTGGGACCCCTGAAACGCAAAATCGAGGCCCCCGCTATCCGCACCGCTTTAGGATCCCGGTTACGCGCTTTACCTTGACCAACTTGACCCCCCGAACAGACCCCATCATCCTTGGGGTGGTTTCGTGACGCTAAGTTTTTCGTTCAAAAACTGACATTTTCTGCATACGCGGACCTGTCGCAAAGTTCAAAATTTCACGAAAAATTTTTTTTTCCAGTTTTGGCCTAAGAAGGTCCCAGCGGGTCCGAATGTAAGTTTCCTCAGCGTTTTAGGTGGATCTAAGCCCCAAAAACCTGTTTTAAGGGGGTCAGACAGCTATGAAGGCAATAGTGCAGAATTTTCATATTTGGGACCCCTGAAACGCAAAATCGAGGCCCCCGCTATCCGCACCGCTTTAGGACCCCGGTTACGCGCCTTTACCTTGACCAACTTGACCCCCCGAACAGACCCCATCATCCTTGGGGTGGTTTCGTGACGCTAAGTTTTTCGTTCAAAAACTGACATTTTCTGCATACGCGGACCTGTCGCAAAGTTCAAAATTTCACGAAAAAAAAATTTCTCCAGTTTTGGCCTAAGAAGGTCCCAGCGGGTCCGAATATAAGTTTCCTCAGCGTCCTAGGTGGACCTTAGCCCCAAAAACCTGTTTTAAGGGGGTCAGACAGCTCTGAAGGCAATAGTGCAGAATTTTCATATTTGGGACCCCTGAAACGCAAAATCGAGGCCCCCGCTATCCGCACCGCTTTAGGACCCCGGTTACGCGCTTTACCTTGACCGACTTGACCCCCCGAACAGACCCCATCATCCCTGGGGCGGTTTCGTGACGCTAAGTTTTTCGCTCAAAAACTGACATTTTCTGCATACGCGCACCTGTCCAACAAGTACAGTTTTAGGCCAGGCTTAAATAAAAAGCCTATGAAATCCCCACTTTTGGCCTGGAAATGCCCCGGGAGACAATGACATTGTCATCCCGGGGCATTTCCAGGCCAAAAGTGGGGATTTCATAGGCGTTTCCGATCCATCTCCAATGGATATAGCGCGCAAACGCCTGTGTGGCTGGGCTTTCACACCTCTGAGATGAATAGAACTGAGTATCCCTGTTAATTACAGTAGGAAACCATTGAGAAACATTACCTGGCCTCACGCTTTCCCGTTTGACTTGCGAACCCCGGTTATGCGCGTTTCCTTGACCGATTTGACTTCACCGACCAACCCCACCCACCAACCGGCCCGTTTGGCGACTCTGAATCCTCCGCACCAAAATTTGCAATTTCTTGAATTTTCTGCATACGCGGACCTGTCGCAAAGTTCAAAATTTCACGAAAAATTTTTTTTTCCAGTTTTGGCCTAAGAAGGTCCCAGCGGGTCCGAATGTAAGTTTCCTTAGCGTTTTAGGTGGATCTAAGCCCCAAAAACCTGTTTTAAGGGGGTCAGACAGCTATGAAGGCAATAGTGCAGAATTTTCATATTTGGGACCCCTGAAACGCAAAATCGAGGCCCCCGCTATCCGCACCGCTTTAGGATCCCGGTTACGCGCTTTACCTTGACCAACTTGACCCCCCCCAACAGACCCCATCATCCTTGGGGTGGTTTCGTGACGCTAAGTTTTTCGTTCAAAAACTGACATTTTCTGCATACGCGGACCTGTCGCAAAGTTCAAAATTTCACGAAAATTTTTTTTTTCCAGTTTTGGCCTAAGAAGGTCCCAGCGGGTCCGAATGTAAGTTTCCTCAGCGTTTTAGGTGGATCTAAGCCCCAAAAACCTGTTTTAACGGGGTCAGACAGCTATGAAGGCAATAGTGCAGAATTTTCATATTTGGGACCCCTGAAACGCAAAATCGAGGCCCCCGCTATCCGCACCGCTTTAGGACCCCGGTTACGCGCTTTACCTTGACCAACTTGACCCCCCGAACAGACCCCATCATCCTTGGGGTGGTTTCGTGACGCTAAGTTTTTCGTTCAAAAACTGACATTTTCTGCATCCGCGGACCTGTCGCAAAGTTCAAAATTTCACGAAAAAAAAATTTCTCCAGTTTTGGCCTAAGAAGGTCCCAGCGGGTCCGAATATAAGTTTCCTCAGCGTCCTAGGTGGACCTTAGCCCCAAAAACCTGTTTTAAGGGGGTCAGACAGCTCTGAAGGCAATAGTGCAGAATTTTCATATTTGGGACCCCTGAAACGCAAAATCGAGGCCCCCGCTATCCGCACCGCTTTAGGACCCCGGTTACGCGCTTTACCTTGACCGACTTGACCCCCCGAACAGACCCCATCATCCCTGGGGCGGTTTCGTGACGCTAAGTTTTTCGCTCAAAAACTGACATTTTCTGCATTGTCATCCCGGGGCATTTCCAGGCCAAAAGTGGGGATTTCATAGGCGTTTCCGATCCATCTCCAATGGATATAGCGCGCAAACGCCTGTGTGGCTGGGCTTTCACACCTCTGAGATGAATAGAACTGAGTATCCCTGTTAATTACAGTAGGAAACCATTGAGAAACATTACCTGGCCTCACGCTTTCCCGTTTGACTTGCGAACCCCGGTTATGCGCGTTTCCTTGACCGATTTGACTTCACCGACCAACCCCACCCACCAACCGGCCCGTTCGGCGACTCTGAATCCTCCGCACCAAAATTTGCAATTTCTTGAATTTTCTGCATACGCGGACCTGTCGCAAAGTTCAAAATTTCACGAAAAATTTTTTTTTCCAGTTTTGGCCTAAGAAGGTCCCAGCGGGTCCGAATGTAAGTTTCCTTAGCGTTTTAGGTGGATCTAAGCCCCAAAAACCTGTTTTAAGGGGGTCAGACAGCTATGAAGGCAATAGTGCAGAATTTTCATATTTGGGACCCCTGAAACGCAAAATCGAGGCCCCCGCTATCCGCACCGCTTTAGGATCCCGGTTACGCGCTTTACCTTGACCAACTTGACCCCCCCAACAGACCCCATCATCCTTGGGGTGGTTTCGTGACGCTAAGTTTTTCGTTCAAAAACTGACATTTTCTGCATACGCGGACCTGTCGCAAAGTTCAAAATTTCACGAAAATTTTTTTCCAGTTTTGGCCTAAGAAAGGTCCCAGCGGGTCCGAATGTAAGTTTCCTCAGCGTTTTAGGTGGATCTAAGCCCCAAAAACCTGTTTTAAGGGGGTCAGACAGCTATGAAGGCAATAGTGCAGAATTTTCATATTTGGGACCCCTGAAACGCAAAATCGAGGCCCCCGCTATCCGCAGCGCTTTAGGACCCCGGTTACGCGCTTTACCTTGACCAACTTGACCCCCCGAACAGACCCCATCATCCTTGGGGTGGTTTCGTGACGCTAAGTTTTTCGTTCAAAAACTGACATTTTCTGCATACGCGGACCTGTCGCAAAGTTCAAAATTTCACGAAAAAAAAATTTCTCCAGTTTTGGCCTAAGAAGGTCCCAGCGGGTCCGAATATAAGTTTCCTCAGCGTCCTAGTGGACCTTAGCCCCAAAAACCTGTTTTAAGGGGGTCAGACAGCTCTGAAGGCAATAGTGCAGAATTTTCATATTTGGGACCCCCTAAAACGCAAAATCGAGGCCCCCGCTATCCGCACCGCTTTAGGACCCCGGTTACGCGCTTTACCTTGACCGACTTGACCCCCCGAACAGACCCCATCATCCCTGGGGCGGTTTCGTGACGCTAAGTTTTTCGCTCAAAAACTGACATTTTCTGCATACGCGCACCTGTCCAACAAGTACAGTTTTAGGCCAGGCTTAAATAAAAAAGCCTATGAAATCCCCACTTTTGGCCTGGAAATGCCCCGGGAGACAATGACATTGTCATCCCGGGGCATTTCCAGGCCAAAAGTGGGGATTTCATAGGCGTTTCCGATCCATCTCCAATGGATATAGCGCGCAAACGCCTGTGTGGCTGGGCTTTCACACCTCTGAGATGAATAGAACTGAGTATCCCTGTTAATTACAGTAGGAAACCATTGAGAAACATTACCTGGCCTCACGCTTTCCCGTTTGACTTGCGAACCCCGGTTATGCGCGTTTCCTTGACCGATTTGACTTCACCGACCAACCCCACCCACCAACCGGCCCGTTTGGCGACTCTGAATCCTCCGCACCAAAATTTGCAATTTCTTGAATTTTCTGCATACGCGGACCTGTCGCAAAGTTCAAAATTTCACGAAAATTTTTTTTTTCCAGTTTTGGCCTAAGAAGGTCCCAGCGGGTCCGAATGTAAGTTTCCTTAGCGTTTTAGGTGGATCTAAGCCCCAAAAACCTGTTTTAAGGGGGTCAGACAGCTATGAAGGCAATAGTGCAGAATTTTCATATTTGGGACCCCTGAAACGCAAAATCGAGGCCCCCGCTATCCGCATCGCTTTAGGATCCCGGTTACGCGCTTTACCTTGACCAACTTGACCCCCCCCAACAGACCCCATCATCCTTGGAGTGGTTTCGTGACGCTAAGTTTTTCGTTCAAAAACTGACATTTTCTGCATACGCGGACCTGTCGCAAAGTTCAAAATTTCACGAAAATTTTTTTTTTCCAGTTTTGGCCTAAGAAGGTCCCAGCGGGTCCGAATGTAAGTTTCCTCAGCGTTTTAGGTGGATCTAAGCCCCAAAAACCTGTTTTAACGGGGATCAGACAGCTATGAAGGCAATAGTGCAGAATTTTCATATTTGGGACCCCTGAAACGCAAAATCGAGGCCCCCGCTATCCGCACCGCTTTAGGATCCCGGTTACGCGCTTTACCTTGACCAACTTGACCCCCCCAACAGACCCCATCATCCTTGGGGTGGTTTCGTGACGCTAAGTTTTTCGTTCAAAAACTGACATTTTCTGCATACGCGGACCTGTCGCAAAGTTCAAAATTTCACGAAAAATTTTTTTTTCCAGTTTTGGCCTAAGAAGGTCCCAGCGGGTCCGAATGTAAGTTTCCTCAGCGTTTTAGGTGGATCTAAGCCCCAAAAACCTGTTTTAAGGGGGGTCAGCGTATGAAGGCAATAGTGCAGAATTTTCATATTTGGGACCCCTGAAACGCAAAATCGAGGCCCCCGCTATCCGCAGCGCTTTAGGACCCCGGTTACGCGCTTTACCTTGACCAACCTTGACCCCCCGAACAGACCCCATCATCCTTGGGGTGGTTTCGTGACGCTAAGTTTTTCGTTCAAAAACTGACATTTTCTGCATACGCGGACCTGTCGCAAAGTTCAAAATTTCACGAAAAAAAAATTTCTCCAGTTTTTGGCCTAAGAAGGTCCCAGCGGGTCCGAATATAAGTTTCCTCAGCGTCCTAGGTGGACCTTAGCCCCAAAAACCTGTTTTAAGGGGGTCAGACAGCTCTGAAGGCAATAGTGCAGAATTTTCATATTTGGGACCCCTGAAACGCAAAATCGAGGCCCCCGCTATCCGCACCGGCTTTAGGACCCCGGTTACGCGCTTTACCTTGACCGACTTGACCCCCCGAACAGACCCCATCATCCCTGGGGCGGTTTCGTGACGCTAAGTTTTTCGCTCAAAAACTGACATTTTCTGCATACGCGCACCTGTCCAACAAGTACAGTTTTAGGCCAGGCTTAAATAAAAAGCCTATGAAATCCCCACTTTTGGCCTGGAAATGCCCCGGGAGACAATGACATTGTCATCCCGGGGCATTTCCAGGCCAAAAGTGGGGATTTCATAGGCGTTTCCGATCCATCTCCAATGGATATAGCGCGCAAACGCCTGTGTGGCTGGGCTTTCACACCTCTGAGATGAATAGAACTGAGTATCCCTGTTAATTACAGTAGGAAACCATTGAGAAACATTACCTGGCCTCACGCTTTCCCGTTTGACTTGCGAACCCGGTTATGCGCGTTTCCTTGACCGATTTGACTTCACCGACCAACCCCACCCACCAACCGGCCCGTTTGGCGACTCTGAATCCTCCGCACCAAAATTTGCAATTTCTTGAATTTTCTGCATACGCGGACCTGTCGCAAAGTTCAAAATTTCACGAAAAATTTTTTTTTCCAGTTTTGGCCTAAGAAGGTCCCAGCGGGTCCGAATGTAAGTTTCCTTAGCGTTTTAGGTGGATCTAAGCCCCAAAAACCTGTTTTAAGGGGGTCAGACAGCTATGAAGGCAATAGTGCAGAATTTTCATATTTGGGACCCCTGAAACGCAAAATCGAGGCCCCCGCTATCCGCATCGCTTTAGGATCCCGGTTACGCGCTTTACCTTGACCAACTTGACCCCCCCCCCAACAGACCCCATCATCCTTGGAGTGGTTTCGTGACGCTAAGTTTTTCGTTCAAAAACTGACATTTTCTGCATACGCGGACCTGTCGCAAAGTTCAAAATTTCACGAAAATTTTTTTTTTCCAGTTTTGGCCTAAGAAGGTCCCAGCGGGTCCGAATGTAAGTTTCCTCAGCGTTTTAGGTGGATCTAAGCCCCAAAAACCTGTTTTAAACGGGGATCAGACAGCTATGAAGGCAATAGTGCAGAATTTTCATATTTGGGACCCCTGAAACGCAAAATCGAGGCCCCCGCTATCCGCACCGCTTTAGGACCCCGGTTACGCGCTTTACCTTGACCAACTTGACCCCCCGAACAGACCCCATCATCCTTGGGGTGGTTTCGTGACGCTAAGTTTTTCGTTCAAAAACTGACATTTTCTGCATACGCGGACCTGTCGCAAAGTTCAAAATTTAACGAAAAAAAATTTTCTCCAGTTTTGGCCTAAGAAGGTCCCAGCGGGTCCGAATATAAGTTTCCTCAGCGTCCTAGGTGGACCTTAGCCCCAAAAACCTGTTTTAAGTGGGTCAGACAGCTCTGAAGGCAATAGTGCAGAATTTTCATATTTGGGACCCCTGAAACGCAAAATCGAGGCCCCGGCTATCCGCACCGCTTTAGGACCCCGGTTACGCGCTTTACCTTGACCCACTTGACCCCCCGAACAGACCCCATCATCCCTGGGCGGTTTCGTGACGCTAAGTTTTTTCGCTCAAAAACTGACATTTTCTGCATACGCGCACCTGTCCAACAAGTACAGTTTTAGGCCAGGCTTAAATAAAAAGCCTATGAAATCCCCACTTTTGGCCTGGAAATGCCCAGGCCAAAAGTGTGGATTTCATAGGCGTTTCCGATCCATCTCCAATGGATATAGCGCGCAAACGCCTGTGTGGCTGGGCTTTCACACCTCTGAGATGAATAGAACTGAGTATCCCTGTTAATTACAGTAGGAAACCATTGAGAAACATTACCTGGCCTCACGCTTTCCCGTTTGACTTGCGAACTCCGGTTATGCGCGTTTCCTTGACCGATTTGATTTCATCGACCAACCCCACCCACCAACCGGCCCGTTTGGCGACTCTGAATCCTCCGCACCAAAATTTGCAATTTCTTGAATTTTCTGCATACGCGGACCTGTCGCAAAGTTCAAAATTTCACGAAAATTTTTTTTTTCCAGTTTTGGCCTAACAAGGTCCCAGCGGGTCCGAATGTAAGTTTCCTCAGCGTTTTTAGGTGGATATAAGCCCCAAAAACCTGTTTTAAGGGGGTCAGACAGCTATGAAGGCAATATAGTGCAGATATTTTCATATTTGGGGACCCCCTGAAACGCAAAATCGAGGCCCCCGCTATCCGCACCGCTTAAGGACCCCCGGTTACGCGCTTTACCTTGACCAACTTGACCCCCCGAACAGACCCCATCATCCTTGGGGTGGTTTCGTGACGCTAAGTTTTTCGCTCAAAAACTGACATTTTCTGCATATGCGGACCTGTCGCAAAGTTCAAAATTTCACGAAAAAAAAATTTCTCCAGTTTTGGCCTAAAAAGGTCCCAGCGGGTCCGAATATAAGTTTCCTCAGCGTCCTAGGTGGACCTTTGCCCCAAAAACCTGTTTTAAGGGGGTCAGACAGCTCTGAAGGGCAATAGTGCAGATTTTCATATTTGGGACCCCTGAAACGCAAAATCGAGGCCCCCGCTATCCGCACCGCTTTAGGACCCCGGTTACGCGCTTTACCTTGACCGACTTGATCCCCCGAACAGACCCCATCATCCCTGGGGCGGTTTCGTGACGCTAAGTTTTTCGCTCAAAAACTGACATTTTCTGCATACGCGCACCTGTCCAACAAGTACAGTTTTAGGCCAGGCTTAAAAAAAAAGCCTATGAAATCCCCACTTTTGGCCTGGAAATGCCCCGGGAGACAATGACATTGTGAGAATGAGTGAGATGCGCGTGGGCTACAGAGCCCCAAAGTCGCGTCGCCTTGTAGTGTCGGGAGATTTGCACGGGGTTTCTCGGTACCTGAACGTGGTGGGTTTGGTGTTTAAACACGTGTTTTAGGTGCCCTAGATGGTTAGCAACCTAACTGCAAAAAATCACATTCGCACACCGAGTTGCGCCATGGCAACAGAGCCGCAAAGTATACCGTGCAATATGGCTATATAGGGCTTTAGAACAGCAAAAATAGGCGTCGCCTCCTGGTGTCGGGAGGTTTGCACGCGTTTTTTGCTACCTTAATGTAGTTAGTTGCTTGTTTAAACACATTTTCTCGATGCCCTACGTAGTTAGCAACCCATTTATACAAAAATCATACCTGCGCAGTGAGATGCGCGTGGGCTACAGAGCCCCAAAGTCGCGTCGCCTTGTAGTGTCGGGAGATTTGCACGGGGTTTCTCGGTACCTGAACGTGGTGGGTTTGGTGTTTAAACACGTTTTTCAGGTGCCCTAGATGGTTAGCAACCTAACTCACATTCGCACACCGAGTTGCGCCATGGCAACAGAGCCGCAAAGTATACCGTGCAATATGGCTATATAGGGCTTTAGAACAGCAAAAATAGGCGTCGCCTCCTGGTGTCGGGAGGTTTGCACGCGTTTTTTGCTACCTTAATGTAGTTAGTTGCTTGTTTAAACACATTTTCTCGATGCCCTACGTAGTTAGCAACCCATTTATACAAAAATCATACCTGCGCAGTGAGATGCGCGTGGGCTACAGAGCCCCAAAGTCGCGTCGCCTTGTAGTGTCGGGAGATTTGCACGGGGTTTCTCGGTACCTGAACGTGGTGGGTTTGGTGTTTAAACACGTTTTTCAGGTGCCCTAGATGGTTAGCAACCTAACTGCAAAAAATCACATTCGCACACCGAGTTGCGCCTTGGCAACAGAGCCGCAAAGTATACCGTGCAATATGGCTATATAGGGCTTTAGAACAGCAAAAATAGGCGTCGCCTCCTGGTGTCGGGAGGTTTGCACGCGTTTTTTGCTACCTTAATGTAGTTAGTTGCTTGTTTAAACACATTTTCTCGATGCCCTACGTAGTTAGCAACCCATTTACACAAAAATCATACCTGCGCAGTGAGATGCGCGTGGGCAACAGAGCCCCAAAGTCGCGTCGCCTTGTAGTGTCGGGAGATTTGCACGGGGTTTCTCGGTACCTGAACGTGGTGGGTTTGGTGTTTAAACACGTTTTTCAGGTGCCCTAGATGGTTAGCAACCTAACTGCAAAAAATCACATTCGCACACCGAGTTGCGCCATGGCAACAGAGCCGCAAAGTATACCGTGCAATATGGCTATATAGGGCTTTAGAACAGCAAAAATAGGCGTCGCCTCCTGGTGTCGGGAGGTTTGCACGCGTTTTTTGCTACCTTAATGTAGTTAGTTGCTTGTTTAAACACATTTTCTCGATGCCCTACGTAGTTAGCAACCCATTTACACAAAAATCATACCTGCGCAGTGAGATGCGCGTGGGCTACAGAGCCCTAAAATCGCGTCGCCTTGTAGTGTCGGGAGATTTGCACGGGGTTTCTCGGTACCTGAACGTGGTGGGTTTGGTGTTTAAACACGTTTTTCTGGTGCCCTAGATGGTAAGCAACCTAACTGCAAAAAATCACATTCGCACACCGAGTTGCGCCATGGCAACAGAGCCGCAAAATATACCGTGCAATATGGCTATATAGGGCTTTAGAACAGCAAAAATAGGCGTCGCCTCCTGGTGTCGGGAGGTTTGCACGCGTTTTTTGCTACCTTAATGTAGTTAGTTGCTTTTTTAAACACATTTTCTCGATGCCCTACGTAGTTAGCAACCCATTTACACAAAAATCATACCTGCGCAGTGAGATGCGCGTGGGCTACAGAGCCCCAAAATCGCGTCGCCTTGTAGTGTCGGGAGATTTGCACGGGGTTTCTCGGTACCTGAACGTGGTGGGTTTGGTGTTTAAATACGTTTTTCAGGTGCTCTAGATGGTAAGCAACCTAACTGCAAAAAATCACATTCGCACACCGAGTTGCGCCATGGCAACAGAGCAGCGAAATATACCGTGCAATATGGCTATATAGGGCTTTAGAACAGCAAAAATAGGCGTCGCCTCCTGGTGTCGGGAGGTTTGCACGCGTTTTTTGCTACCTTAATGAAGTTAGATGCTTGTTTAAACACATTTTCTCGATAACCTACGTAGTTAGCAACCCATTTACACAAAAATCATACCTGCGTAGTGAGATGCGCGTGGGCTACAGAGCCCCAAAGTCGCGTCGTCTTGTAGTGTCGGGAGATTTGCACGGGGTTTCTCGGTACCTGAACGTGGTGGATTTGGTGTTTAAACACGTTTTTCAGGTGCCCTAGAGGGTTAGCAACATAACTGCAAAAAATCACATTTGCACACCGAGTTGCGCCATGGCAACAGAGCCGTTAAGTATACCGTGCAATATGGCTATATAGGGCTTTAGAACAGCAAAAATAGGCGTCGCCTCCTGGTGTCGGGAGGTTTGCACGCGTTTTTTGCTACCTTAATGTAGTTAGTTGCTTTTTTAAACACATTTTCTAGATGCCCTACGTAGTTAGCAACCCATTTACCCAAAATCCAAACCTGCGCAGTGAGATGCGCGTGGGCTACAGAGCCCCAAAGTCGCGTCCCCTTGTAGTGTCGGGAGATTTGCACGGGGTTTCTCGGTACCTGACCGTGGTGGGTTTGGTGTTTAAGCACGTTTTTAGGTGCCCTAGATGGTTAGCAACCTAACTGCAAAGAATCACATTCGCACACCGAGTTGCGCCATGGCAACAGAGCCGCAAAGTATACCGTGCAATATGGCTATATAGGGCTTTAGAACAGCAAAAATAGGCGTCGCCTCCTGGTGTCGGGAGGTTTGCACGCGTTTTTTGCTACCTTAATGTAGTTAGTTGCTTGTTTAAACACATTTTCTCGATGCCCTACGTAGTTAGCAACCCATTTACACAAAAATCATACCTGCGCAGTGAGATGCGCGTGGGCTACAGAGCCCCAAAGTCGCGTCGCCTTGTAGTGTCGGGAGATTTGCACGGGGTTTCTCGGTACCTGAACGTGGTGGGTTTGGTGTTTAAACACGTTTTTCAGGTGCCCTAGATGGTTAGCAACCTAACTGCAAAAAATCACATTCGCACACCGTGTTGCGCCATGGCAACAGAGCCGCAAAGTATACCGTGCAATATGGCTATATAGGGCTTTAGAACAGCCAAAATAGGCGTCGCCTCCTGGTGTCGGGAGGTTTGCACGCGTTTTTTGCTACCTTAATGTAGTTAGTTGCTTGTTTAAACACATTTTCTCGATGCCCTACGTAGTTAGCAACCCATTTACACAAAAATCATACCTGCGCAGTGAGATGCGCGTGGGCTACAGAGCCCCAAAATCGCGTCGCCTTGTAGTGTCGGGAGATTTGCACGGGGTTTCTCGGTACCTGAACGTGGTGGTTTTGGTGTTTAATCACGTTTTTCAGGTGCCCTAGATGGTTAGCAACCTAACTGCAAAAAATCACATTCGCACACCGAGTTGCGCCATGGCAACAGAGCCGCAAAGTATACCGTGCAATATGGCTATATAGGGCTTTAGAACAGCAAAAATAGGCGTCGCCTCCTGGTGTCGGGAGGTTTGCACGCGTTTTTTGCTACCTTAATGTAGTTAGTTGCTTGTTTAAACACATTTTCTCGATGCCCTACGTAGTTAGCAACCCATTTACACAAAAATCATACCTGCGCAGTGAGATGCGCGTGGGCTACAGAGCCCCAAAGTCGCGTCGCCTTGTAGTGTCGGGAGATTTGCACGGGGTTTCTCGGTACCTGAACGTGGTGGGTTTGGTGTTTAAACACGTTTTTCAGGTGCCCTAGATGGTAAGCAACCTAACTGCAAAAAATCACATTCGCACACCGAGTTGCGCCATGGCAACAGAGCCGCAAAGTATACCGTGCAATATGGCTATATAGGGCTTTAGAACAGCAAATATAGGCGTCGCCTCCTGGTGTCGGGAGGTTTGCACGCGTTTTTTGCTACCTTAATGTAGTTAGTTGCTTGTTTAAACACATTTTCTCGATGCCCTACGTAGTTAGCAACCCATTTACACAAAAATCATACCTGCGCAGTGAGATGCGCGTGGGCTACAGAGCCCCAGATTCGCGTCGCCTTGTAGTGTCGGGAGATTTGCACGGGGTTTCTCGGTACCTGAACGTGGTGGTTTTGGTGTTTAAACACGTTTTTCAGGTGCCCTAGATGGTTAGCAATCTAACTGCGAAAAATCACATTCGCACACCGAGTTGCCCCATGGCAACAGAGCCGCAAAGTATACCGTGCAATATGGCTATATAGGGCTTTAGAACAGCAAAAATAGGCGTCGCCTCCTGGTGTCGGGAGGTTTGCACGCGTTTTTTGCTACCTTAATGTAGTTAGTTGCTTGTTTAAACACATTTTCTCGATGCCCTACGTAGTTAGCAACCCATTTACACAAAAATCATACCTGCGCAGTGAGATGCGCGTGGGCTACAGAGCCCCAAAGTCGCGTCGCCCTGTAGTGTCGGGAGATTTGCACGGGGTTTCTCGGTACCTGAACGTGGTGGGTTTGGTGTTTAAACACGTTTTTCAGGTGCCCTAGAGGGTTAGCAACCTAACTGCAAAAAATCACATTCGCACACCGAGTTGCGCCATGGCAACAGAGCCGCAAAGTATACCGTGCAATATGGCTATATAGGGCTTTAGAACAGCAAAAATAGGCGTCGCCTCCTGGTGTCGGGAGGTTTGCACGCGTTTTTTGCTACCTTAATGTAGTTAGATGCTTGTTTAAACAAATTTTCTCGATGCCCTACGTAGTTAGCAACCCATTTACACAAAAATCATACCTGCGCAGTGAGATGCGCGTGGGCTACAGGGCCCCAAAGTCGCGTCGCCTTGTAGTGTCGGGAGATTTGCACGGGGTTTCTCGGTACCTGAACGTGGTGGGTTTGGTGTTTAAACACGTTTTTCAGGTGCCCTAGATGGTAAGCAACCTAACTGCAAAAAATCACATTCGCACACCGAGTTGCGCCATGGCAACAGAGCCGCAAAATATACCGTGCAATATGGCTATATAGGGCTTTAGAACAGCAAAAATAGGCGTCGCCTCCTGGTGTCGGGAGGTTTGCACGCGTTTTTTGCTACCTTAATGTAGTTAGTTGCTTGTTTAAACACATTTTCTCGATGCCCTACGTAGTTAGCAACCCATTTACACAAAAATCATACCTGCGCAGTGAGATGCGCGTGGGCGACAGAGCCCCAAAGTCGCGTCGCCTTGTAGTGTCGGGAGAATTGCACGGGGTTTCTCGGTACCTGAACGTGGTGGGTTTGGTGTTTAAGCACGTTTTTAGGTGCCCTAGATGGTTAGCAACCTAACTGCAAAAAATCACATTCGCACACCGAGTTGCGCCATGGCAACAGAGCCGCAAAGTATACCGTGCAATATGGCTATATAGGGCTTTAGAACAGCAAAAATAGGCGTCGCCTCCTGGTGTCGGGAGGTTTGCACGCGTTTTTTGCTACCTTAATGTAGTTAGTTGCTTGTTTAAACACATTTTCTCGATGCCCTACGTAGTTAGCAACCCATTTACACAAAAATCATACCTGCGCAGTGAGATGCGCGTGGGCTACAGAGCCCCAAAGTCGCGTCGCCTTGTAGTGTCGGGAGATTTGCACGGGGTTTCTCGGTACCTGAACGTGGTGGGTTTGGTGTTTGAACACGTTTTTCAGGTGCCCTAGATGGTTAGCAACCTAACTGCAAAAAATCACATTCGCACACCGAGTTGCGCCATGGCAACAGAGCCGCAAAGTATACCGTGCAATATGGCTATATAGGGCTTTAGAACAGCAAAAATAGGCGTCGCCTCCTGGTGTCGGGAGGTTTGCACGCGTTTTTTGCTACCTTAATGTAGTTAGTTGCTTGTTTAAACACATTTTCTCGATGCCCTACGTAGTTAGCAACCCATTTACACAAAAATCATACCTGCGCAGTGAGATGCGCGTGGGCTACAGAGCCCCAAAGTCGCGTCGCCTTGTAGTGTCGGGAGATTTGCACGGGGTTTCTCGGTACCTGAACGTGGTGGGTTTGGTGTTTGAACACGTTTTTCAGGTGCCCTAGATGGTTAGCAACCTAACTGCAAAAAATCACATTCGCACACCGAGTTGCGCCATGGCAACAGAGCCGCAAAGTATACCGTGCAATATGGCTATATAGGGCTTTAGAACAGCAAAAATAGGCGTCGCCTCCTGGTGTCGGGAGGTTTGCACGCGTTTTTTGCTACCTTAATGTAGTTAGTTGCTTGTTTAAACACATTTTCTCGATGCCCTACGTAGTTAGCAACCCATTTACACAAAAATCATACCTGCGCAGTGAGATGCGCGTGGGCTACAGAGCCCCAAAGTCGCGTCGCCTTGTAGTGTCGGGAGATTTGCACGGGGTTTCTCGGTACCTGAACGTGGTGGTTTTGGTGTTTAAACACGTTTTTCAGGTGCCCTAGATGGTTAGCAACCTAACTGCAAAAAATCACATTCGCACACCGAGTTGCGCCATGGCAACAGAGCCGCAAAGTATACCGTGCAATATGGCTATATAGGGCTTTAGAACAGCAAAAATAGGCGTCGCCTCCTGGTGTCGGGAGGTTTGCACGCGTTTTTTGCTACCTTAATGTAGTTAGATGCTTGTTTAAACACATTTTCTCGATGCCCTACGTAGTTAGCAACCCATTTACACAAAAATCATACCTGCGCAGTGAGATGCGCGTGGGCTACAGGGCCCCAAATTCGCGTCGCCTTGTAGTGTCGGGAGATTTGCACGGGGTTTCTCGGTACCTGAACGTGGTGGGTTTGGTGTTTAAACATGTTTTTCAGGTGCCCTAGATGGTAAGCAACCTAACTGCAAAAAATCACATTTGCACACCGAGTTGCGCCATGGCAACAGAGCCGCAAAATATACCGTGCAATATGGCTATATAGGGCTTTTGAACAGCAAAATTAGGCGTCGCCTCCTGGTGTCGGGAGGTTTGCACGCGTTTTTTGCTACCTTAATGTAGTTTGTTGCTTGTTTAAACACATTTTCTCGATGCCCTACGTAGTTAGCAACCCATTTACACTAAAATCATACCTGCGCAGTGAGATGCGCGTGGGCTACAGAGCCCCAAAGTCGCGTCGCCTTGTAGTGTCGGGAGATATGCACGGGGTTTCTCGGTACCTGAACGTGGTGGTTTTGGTGTTTAAACACATTTTTCAGGTGCCCTAGATGGTTAGCAACCTAACTGCAAAAAATCACATTCGCACACCGAGTTGCGCCATGGCAACAGAGCCGCAAAGTATACCGTGCAATATGGCTATATAGGGCTTTAGAACAGCAAAAATAGGCGTCGCCTCCTGGTGTCGGGAGGTTTGCACGCGTTTTTTGCTACCTTAATGTAGTTAGTTGCTTGTTTAAACACATTTTCTCGATGCCCTACGTAGTTAGCAACCCATTTACACAAAAATCATACCTGCGCAGAGAGATGCGCGTGGGCTACAGAGCCCCAAAATCGCGTCGCCTTGTAGTGTCGGGAGATTTGCACGGGGTTTCTCGGTACCTGAACGTGGTGGGTTTGGTGTTTAAACACGTTTTTCAGGTGCCCTAGATGGTTAGCAACCTAACTGCAAAAAATCACATTCGCACACCGAGTTGCGCCATGGCAACAGAGCCGCAAAGTATACCGTGCAATATGGCTATATAGGGCTTTAGAACAGCAAAAATAGGCGTCGCCTCCAGGTGTCGGGAGGTTTGCACGCGTTTTTTGCTACCTTAATGTAGTTAGTTGCTTGTTTAAACACATTTTCTCGATGCCCAACGTAGTTAGCAACCCATTTACACAAAAATCATACCTGCGCAGAGAGATGCGCGTGGGCTACAGAGCCCCAAAATCGCGTCGCCTTGTAGTGTCGGGAGATTTGCACGGGGTTTCTCAGTACCTGAACGTTGTGGGTTTGGTGTTTAAACACGTTTTTCAGGTGCCCTAGATGGTTAGCAACCTAACTGCAAAAAATCACATTCGCACACCGAGTTGCGCCATGGCAACAAAGCCGCAAAGTATACCGTGCAATATGGCTATATAGGGCTTTAGAACAGCAAAAATAGGCGTCGCCTCCTGGTGTCGGGAGGTTTGCACGCGTTTTTTGCTACCTTAATGTAGTTAGTTGCTTGTTTAAACACATTTTCTCGATGCCCTACGTAGTTAGCAACCCATTTACACAAAAATCATACCTGCGCAGAGAGATGCGCGTGGGCTACAGAGCCCCAAAGTCGCGTCGCCTTGTAGTGTCGGGAGATTTGCACGGGGTTTCTCGGTACCTGAACGTGGTGGGTTTGGTGTTTAAACACGTTTTTCAGGTGCCCTAGATGGTTAGCAACCTAACTGCAAAAAATCACATTCGCACACCGAGTTGCGCCATGGCAACAGAGCCGCAAAATATACCGTGCAAATATGGCTATATAGGGCTTTAGAACAGCAAAAATAGGCGTCGCCTCCTGGTGTCGGGAGGTTTGCACGCGTTTTTTGCTACCTTAATGTAGTTAGTTGCTTGTTTAAACACATTTTCTCGATGCCCTACGTAGTTAGCAACCCATTTACACAAAAATCATACCTGCGCAGTGAGATGCGCGTGGGCTACAGAGCCCCAAAGTCGCGTCGCCTTGTAGTGTCGGGAGATTTGCACGGGGTTTCTCGGTACCTGAACGTGGTGGTTTTGGTGTTTAAACACGTTTTTCAGGTGCCCTAGATGGTTAGCAACCTAACTGCAAAAAATCACATTCGCACACCGAGTTGCGCCATGGCAACAGAGCCGCAAAGTATACCGTGCAATATGGCTATATAGGGCTTTAGAACAGCAAAAATAGGCGTCGCCTCCTGGTGTCGGGAGGTTTGCACGCGTTTTTTGCTACCTTAATGTAGTTAGATGCTTGTTTAAACACATTTTCTCGATGCCCTACGTAGTTAGCAACCCATTTACACTAAAATCATACCTGCGCAGTGAGATGCGCGTGGGCTACAGAGCCCCAAAGTCGCGTCGCCTTGTAGTGTCGGGAGATTTGCACGGGGTTTCTCGGTACCTGAACGTGGTGGTTTTGGTGTTTAAACACGTTTTTCAGGTGCCCTAGATGGTTAGCAACCTAACTGCAAAAAATCACATTTGCACACCGAGTTGCGCCATGGCAACAGAGCCGCAAAGTATACCGTGCAATATGGCTATATAGGGCTTTAGAACAGCAAAAATAGGCGTCGCCTCCTGGTGTCGGGAGGTTTGCACGCGTTTTTTGCTACCTTAATGTAGTTAGTTGCTTGTTTAAACACATTTTCTCGATGCCCTACGTAGTTAGCAACCCATTTACACAAAAATCATACCTGCGCAGTGAGATGCGCGTGGGCTACAGAGCCCCAAAGTCGCGTCGCCTTGTAGTGTCGGGAGATTTGCACGGGGTTTCTCGGTACCTGAACGTGGTGGGTTTGGTGTTTAAACACGTTTTTCAGGTGCCCTAGATGGTTAGCAACCTAACTGCAAAAAATCACATTCGCACACCGAGTTGCGCCTTGGCAACAGAGCCGCAAAGTATACCGTGCGATATGGCTATATAGGGCTTTAGAACAGCAAAAATAGGCGTCGCCTCCTGGTGTCGGGAGGTTTGCACGCGTTTTTTGCTACCTTAATGTAGTTAGTTGCTTGTTTAAACACATTTTCTCGATGCCCTACGTAGTTAGCAACCCATTTACACAAAAATCATACCTGCGCAGTGAGATGCGCGTGGGCTACAGAGCCCCAAAATCGCGTCGCCTTGTAGTGTCGGGAGATTTGCACGGGGTTTCTCGATACCTGAACGTGGTGGGTTTGGTGTTTAAACACGTTTTTCAGGTGCCCTAGATGGTTAGCAACCTAAATGCAAAAAATCACATTCGCACACCGAGTTGCGCCATGGCAACAGAGCCGCAAAGTATACCGTGCAATATGGCTATATAGGGCTTTAGAACAGCAAAAATAGGCGTCGCCTCCTGGTGTCGGGAGGTTTGCACGCGTTTTTTGCTACCTTAATGTAGTTAGTTGCTTGTTTAAACACATTTTCTCGATGCCCTACGTAGTTAGCAACCCATTTACACAAAAATCATACCTGCGCAGTGAGATGCGCGTGGGCAACAGAGCCCCAAAGTCGCGTCGCCTTGTAGTGTCGGGAGATTTGCACG
>JAMOLF010000245.1:0-28945 GCA_025267735.1 Mactra quadrangularis
CTTAGCGTCACGAAACCACCCCAAGGATGATGGGGTCTGTTCGGGGGGTCAAGTTGGTCAAGGTAAAGCGCGTAACCGGGGTCCTAAAGCGGTGCGGATAGCGGGGGCCTCGATTTTGCGTTTCAGGGGTCCCAAATATGAAAATTCTGCACTATTGCCTTCATAGCTGTCTGACCCCCTTAAAACAGGTTTTTGGGGCTTAGATCCACCTAAAACGCTGAGGAAACTTACATTCGGACCCGCTGGGACCTTCTTAGGCCAAAACTGGAAAAAAAAATTTTTCGTGAAATTTTGAACTTTGCGACAGGTCCGCGTATGCAGAAAATGTCAGTTTTTGAACGAAAAACTTAGCGTCACGAAACCACCCCAAGGATGATGGGGTCTGTTCGGGGGGTCAAGTTGGTCAAGGTAAAGCGCGTAACCGGGATCCTAAAGCGGTGCGGATAGCGGGGGCCTCGATTTTGCGTTTCAGGGGTCCCAAATATGAAAATTCTGCACTATTGCCTTCATAGCTGTCTGACCCCCTTAAAACAGGTTTTTGGGGCTTAGATCCACCTAAAACGCTAAGGAAACTTACATTCGGACCCGCTGGGACCTTCTTAGGCCAAAACTGGAAAAAAAAATTTTTCGTGAAATTTTGAACTTTGCGACAGGTCCGCGTATGCAGAAAATTCAAGAAATTGCAAATTTTGGTGCGGAGGATTCAGAGTCGCCAAACGGGCCGGTTGGTGGGTGGGGTTGGTCGGTGAAGTCAAATCGGTCAAGGAAACGCGCATAACCGGGGTTCGCAAGTCAAACGGGAAAGCGTGAGGCCAGGTAACGTTTCTCAATGGTTTCCTACTGTAATTAACAGGGATACTCAGTTCTATTCATCTCAGAGGTGTGAAAGCCCAGCCACACAGGCGTTTGCGCGCTATATCCATTGGAGATGGATCGGAAACGCCTATGAAATCCCCACTTTTGGCCTGGAAATGCCCCGGGATGACAATGTCATTGTCTCCCGGGGCATTTCCAGGCCAAAAGTGGGGATTTCATAGGCTTTTTATTTAAGCCTGGCCTAAAACTGTACTTGTTGGACAGGTGCGCGTATGCAGAAAATGTCAGTTTTTGAGCGAAAAACTTAGCGTCACGAAACCGCCCCAGGGATGATGGGGTCTGTTCGGGGGGACAAGTCGGTCAAGGTAAAGCGCGTAACCGGGGTCCTAAAGCGGTGCGGATAGCGGGGGCCTCGATTTTGCGTTTCAGGGGTCCCAAATATGAAAATTCTGCACTATTGCCTTCAGAGCTGTCTGACCCCCTTAAAACAGGTTTTTGGGGCTATGGTCCACCTAGGACGCTGAGGAAACTTATATTCGGACCCGCTGGGACCTTCTTAGGCCAAAACTGGAGAAATTTTTTTTTCGTGAAATTTTGAACTTTGCGACAGGTCCGCGTATGCAGAAAATGTCAGTTTTTGAACGAAAAACTTAGCGTCACGAAACCACCCCAAGGATGATGGGGTCTGTTCGGGGGGTCAAGTTGGTCAAGGTAAAGCGCGTAACCGGGGTCCTAAAGCGGTGCGGATAGCGGGGGCCTCGATTTTGCGTTTCAGGGGTCCCAAATATGAAAATTCTGCACTATTGCCTTCATAGCTGTCTGACCCCCTTAAAACAGGTTTTTGGGGCTTAGATCCACCTAAAACGCTGAGGAAACTTACATTCGGACCCGCTGGGACCTTCTTAGGCCAAAACTGGAAAAAAAAATTTTTCGTGAAATTTTGAACTTTGCGACAGGTCCGCGTATGCAGAAAATGTCAGTTTTTGAACGAAAAACTTAGCGTCACGAAACCACCCCAAGGATGATGGGGTCTGTTCGGGGGGTCAAGTTGGTCAAGGTAAAGCGCGTAACCGGGATCCTAAAGCGGTGCGGATAGCGGGGGCCTCGATTTTGCGTTTCAGGGGTCCCAAATATGAAAATTCTGCACTATTGCCTTCATAGCTGTCTGACCCCCTTAAAACAGGTTTTTGGGGCTTAGATCCACCTAAAACGCTAAGGAAACTTACATTCGGACCCGCTGGGACCTTCTTAGGCCAAAACTGGAAAAAAAATTTTTCGTGAAATTTTGAACTTTGCGACAGGTCCGCGTATGCAGAAAATTCAAGAAATTGCAAATTTTGGTGCGGAGGATTCAGAGTCGCCAAACGGGCCGGTTGGTGGGTGGGGTTGGTCGGTGAAGTCAAATCGGTCAAGGAAACGCGCATAACCGGGGTTCGCAAGTCAAACGGGAAAGCGTGAGGCCAGGTAACGTTTCTCAATGGTTTCCTACTGTAATTAACAGGGATACTCAGTTCTATTCATCTCAGAGGTGTGAAAGCCCAGCCACACAGGCGTTTGCGCGCTATATCCATTGGAGATGGATCGGAAACGCCTATGAAATCCCCACTTTTGGCCTGGAAATGCCCCGGGATGACAATGTCATTGTCTCCCGGGCATTTCCAGGCCAAAAGTGGGGATTTCATAGGCTTTTTATTTAAGCCTGGCCTAAAACTGTACTTGTTGGACAGGTGCGCGTATGCAGAAAATGTCAGTTTTTGAGCGAAAAAACTTAGCGTCACGAAACCGCCCCAGGGATGATGGGGTCTGTTCGGGGGGGACAAGTCGGTCAAGGTAAAGCGCGTAACCGGGGTCCTAAAGCGGTGCGGATAGCGGGGGCCTCGATTTTGCGTTTCAGGGGTCCCAAATATGAAAATTCTGCACTATTGCCTTCAGAGCTGTCTGACCCCCTTAAAACAGGTTTTTGGGGCTATGGTCCACCTAGGACGCTGAGGAAACTTATATTCGGACCCGCTGGGACCTTCTTAGGCCAAAACTGGAGAAATTTTTTTTTCGTGAAATTTTGAACTTTGCGACAGGTCCGCGTATGCAGAAAATGTCAGTTTTTGAACGAAAAACTTAGCGTCACGAAACCACCCCAAGGATGATGGGGTCTGTTCGGGGGGTCAAGTTGGTCAAGGTAAAGCGCGTAACCGGGGTCCTAAAGCGGTGCGGATAGCGGGGGCCTCGATTTTGCGTTTCAGGGGTCCCAAATATGAAAATTCTGCACTATTGCCTTCATAGCTGTCTGACCCCCTTAAAACAGGTTTTTGGGGCTTAGATCCACCTAAAACGCTGAGGAAACTTACATTCGGACCCGCTGGGACCTTCTTAGGCCAAAACTGGAAAAAAAAAATTTTCGTGAAATTTTGAACTTTGCGACAGGTCCGCGTATGCAGAAAATGTCAGTTTTTGAACGAAAAACTTAGCGTCACGAAACCACCCCAAGGATGATGGGGTCTGTTCGGGGGGTCAAGTTGGTCAAGGTAAAGCGCGTAACCGGGATCCTAAAGCGGTGCGGATAGCGGGGGCCTCGATTTTGCGTTTCAGGGGTCCCAAATATGAAAATTCTGCACTATTGCCTTCATAGCTGTCTGACCCCCTTAAAACAGGTTTTTGGGGCTTAGATCCACCTAAAACGCTAAGGAAACTTACATTCGGACCCGCTGGGACCTTCTTAGGCCAAAACTGGAAAAAAAAAATTTTCGTGAAATTTTGAACTTTGCGACAGGTCCGCGTATGCAGAAAATTCAAGAAATTGCAAATTTTGGTGCGGAGGATTCAGAGTCGCCAAACGGGCCGGTTGGTGGGTGGGGTTGGTCGGTGAAGTCAAATCGGTCAAGGAAACGCGCATAACCGGGGTTCGCAAGTCAAACGGGAAAGCGTGAGGCCAGGTAACGTTTCTCAATGGTTTCCTACTGTAATTAACAGGGATACTCAGTTCTATTCATCTCAGAGGTGTGAAAGCCCAGCCACACAGGCGTTTGCGCGCTATATCCATTGGAGATGGATCGGAAACGCCTATGAAATCCCCACTTTTGGCCTGGAAATGCCCCGGGATGACAATGTCATTGTCTCCCGGGGCATTTCCAGGCCAAAAGTGGGGATTTCATAGGCTTTTTATTTAAGCCTGGCCTAAAACTGTACTTGTTGGACAGGTGCGCGTATGCAGAAAATGTCAGTTTTTGAGCGAAAAACTTAGCGTCACGAAACCGCCCCAGGGATGATGGGGTCTGTTCGGGGGGACAAGTCGGTCAAGGTAAAGCGCGTAACCGGGGTCCTAAAGCGGTGCGGATAGCGGGGGCCTCGATTTTGCGTTTCAGGGGTCCCAAATATGAAAATTCTGCACTATTGCCTTCAGAGCTGTCTGACCCCCTTAAAACAGGTTTTTGGGGCTATGGTCCACCTAGGACGCTGAGGAAACTTATATTCGGACCCGCTGGGACCTTCTTAGGCCAAAACTGGAGAAATTTTTTTTCGTGAAATTTTGAACTTTGCGACAGGTCCGCGTATGCAGAAAATGTCAGTTTTTGAACGAAAAACTTAGCGTCACGAAACCACCCCAAGGATGATGGGGTCTGTTCGGGGGGTCAAGTTGGTCAAGGTAAAGCGCGTAACCGGGGGTCCTAAAGCGGTGCGGATAGCGGGGGCCTCGATTTTGCGTTTCAGGGGTCCCAAATATGAAAATTCTGCACTATTGCCTTCATAGCTGTCTGACCCCCTTAAAACAGGTTTTTGGGGCTTAGATCCACCTAAAACGCTGAGGAAACTTACATTCGGACCCGCTGGGACCTTCTTAGGCCAAAACTGGAAAAAAAAATTTTTCGTGAAATTTTGAACTTTGCGACAGGTCCGCGTATGCAGAAAATGTCAGTTTTTGAACGAAAAACTTAGCGTCACGAAACCACCCCAAGGATGATGGGGTCTGTTCGGGGGGTCAAGTTGGTCAAGGTAAAGCGCGTAACCGGGATCCTAAAGCGGTGCGGATAGCGGGGGCCTCGATTTTGCGCTTCAGGGGTCCCAAATATGAAAATTCTGCACTATTGCCTTCATAGCTGTCTGACCCCCTTAAAACAGGTTTTTGGGGCTTAGATCCACCTAAAAACGCTAAGGAAACTTACATTCGGACCCGCTGGGACCTTCTTAGGCCAAAACTGGAAAAAAAAATTTTTCGTGAAATTTTGAACTTTGCGACAGGTCCGCGTATGCAGAAAATTCAAGAAATTGCAAATTTTGGTGCGGAGGATTCAGAGTCGCCAAACGGGCCGGTTGGTGGGTGGGGTTGGTCGGTGAAGTCAAATCGGTCAAGGAAACGCGCATAACCGGGGTTCGCAAGTCAAACGGGAAAGCGTGAGGCCAGGTAACGTTTCTCAATGGTTTCCTACTGTAATTAACAGGGATACTCAGTTCTATTCATCTCAGAGGTGTGAAAGCCCAGCCACACAGGCGTTTGCGCGCTATATCCATTGGAGATGGATCGGAAACGCCTATGAAATCCCCACTTTTGGCCTGGAAATGCCCCGGGATGACAATGTCATTGTCTCCCGGGGCATTTCCAGGCCAAAAGTGGGGATTTCATAGGCTTTTTATTTAAGCCTGGCCTAAAACTGTACTTGTTGGACAGGTGCGCGTATGCAGAAAATGTCAGTTTTTGAGCGAAAAACTTAGCGTCACGAAACCGCCCCAGGGATGATGGGGTCTGTTCGGGGGGACAAGTCGGTCAAGGTAAAGCGCGTAACCGGGGTCCTAAAGCGGTGCGGATAGCGGGGGCCTCGATTTTGCGTTTCAGGGGTCCCAAATATGAAAATTCTGCACTATTGCCTTCAGAGCTGTCTGACCCCCTTAAAACAGGTTTTTGGGGCTATGGTCCACCTAGGACGCTGAGGAAACTTATATTCGGACCCGCTGGGACCTTCTTAGGCCAAAACTGGAGAAATTTTTTTTTCGTGAAATTTTGAACTTTGCGACAGGTCCGCGTATGCAGAAAATGTCAGTTTTGAGCGAAAAACTTAGCGTCACGAAACCACCCCAAGGATGATGGGGTCTGTTCGGGGGGTCAAGTTGGTCAAGGTAAAGCGCGTAACCGGGGTCCTAAAGCGGTGCGGATAGCGGGGGCCTCGATTTTGCGTTTCAGGGGTCCCAAATATGAAAATTCTGCACTATTGCCTTCATAGCTGTCTGACCCCCTTAAAACAGGTTTTTGGGGCTTAGATCCACCTAAAACGCTGAGGAAACTTACATTCGGACCCGCTGGGACCTTCTTAGGCCAAAACTGGAAAAAAAAATTTTTCGTGAAATTTTGAACTTTGCGACAGGTCCGCGTATGCAGAAAATGTCAGTTTTTGAACGAAAAACTTAGCGTCACGAAACCACCCCAAGGATGATGGGGTCTGTTCGGGGGGTCAAGTTGGTCAAGGTAAAGCGCGTAACCGGGATCCTAAAGCGGTGCGGATAGCGGGGGCCTCGATTTTGCGCTTCAGGGGTCCCAAATATGAAAATTCTGCACTATTGCCTTCATAGCTGTCTGACCCCCTTAAAACAGGTTTTTGGGGCTTAGATCCACCTAAAACGCTAAGGAAACTTACATTCGGACCCGCTGGGACCTTCTTAGGCCAAAACTGGAAAAAAAAATTTTTCGTGAAATTTTGAACTTTGCGACAGGTCCGCGTATGCAGAAAATTCAAGAAATTGCAAATTTTGGTGCGGAGGATTCAGAGTCGCCAAACGGGCCGGTTGGTGGGTGGGGTTGGTCGGTGAAGTCAAATCGGTCAAGGAAACGCGCATAACCGGGGTTCGCAAGTCAAACGGGAAAGCGTGAGGCCAGGTAACGTTTCTCAATGGTTTCCTACTGTAATTAACAGGGATACTCAGTTCTATTCATCTCAGAGGTGTGAAAGCCCAGCCACACAGGCGTTTGCGCGCTATATCCATTGGAGATGGATCGGAAACGCCTATGAAATCCCCACTTTTGGCCTGGAAATGCCCCGGGATGACAATGTCATTGTCTCCCGGGGCATTTCCAGGCCAAAAGTGGGGATTTCATAGGCTTTTTATTTAAGCCTGGCCTAAAACTGTACTTGTTGGACAGGTGCGCGTATGCAGAAAATGTCAGTTTTTGAGCGAAAAAACTTAGCGTCACGAAACCGCCCCAGGGATGATGGGGTCTGTTCGGGGGGACAAGTCGGTCAAGGTAAAGCGCGTAACCGGGGTCCTAAAGCGGTGCGGATAGCGGGGGCCTCGATTTTGCGTTTCAGGGGTCCCAAATATGAAAATTCTGCACTATTGCCTTCAGAGCTGTCTGACCCCCTTAAAACAGGTTTTTGGGGCTATGGTCCACCTAGGACGCTGAGGAAACTTATATTCGGACCCGCTGGGACCTTCTTAGGCCAAAACTGGAGAAATTTTTTTTTCGTGAAATTTTGAACTTTGCGACAGGTCCGCGTATGCAGAAAATGTCAGTTTTTGAACGAAAAACTTAGCGTCACGAAACCACCCCAAGGATGATGGGGTCTGTTCGGGGGGTCAAGTTGGTCAAGGTAAAGCGCGTAACCGGGGTCCTAAAGCGGTGCGGATAGCGGGGGCCTCGATTTTGCGTTTCAGGGGTCCCAAATATGAAAATTCTGCACTATTGCCTTCATAGCTGTCTGACCCCCTTAAAACAGGTTTTTGGGGCTTAGATCCACCTAAAACGCTGAGGAAACTTACATTCGGACCCGCTGGGACCTTCTTAGGCCAAAACTGGAAAAAAAATTTTTCGTGAAATTTTGAACTTTGCGACAGGTCTGCGTATGCAGAAAATGTCAGTTTTTGAACGAAAAACTTAGCGTCACGAAACCACCCCAAGGATGATGGGGTCTGTTCGGGGGGGTCAAGTTGGTCAAGGTAAAGCGCGTAACCGGGATCCTAAAGCGGTGCGGATAGCGGGGGCCTCGATTTTGCGTTTCAGGGGTCCCAAATATGAAAATTCTGCACTATTGCCTTCATAGCTGTCTGACCCCCTTAAAACAGGTTTTTGGGGCTTAGATCCACCTAAAACGCTAAGGAAACTTACATTCGGACCCGCTGGGACCTTCTTAGGCCAAAACTGGAAAAAAAAATTTTTCGTGAAATTTTGAACTTTGCGACAGGTCCGCGTATGCAGAAAATTCAAGAAATTGCAAATTTTGGTGCGGAGGATTCAGAGTCGCCAAACGGGCCGGTTGGTGGGTGGGGTTGGTCGGTGAAGTCAAATCGGTCAAGGAAACGCGCATAACCGGGGTTCGCAAGTCAAACGGGAAAGCGTGAGGCCAGGTAACGTTTCTCAATGGTTTCCTACTGTAATTAACAGGGATACTCAGTTCTATTCATCTCAGAGGTGTGAAAGCCCAGCCACACAGGCGTTTGCGCGCTATATCCATTGGAGATGGATCGGAAACGCCTATGAAATCCCCACTTTTGGCCTGGAAATGCCCCGGGATGACAATGTCATTGTCTCCCGGGGCATTTCCAGGCCAAAAGTGGGGATTTCATAGGCTTTTTATTTAAGCCTGGCCTAAAACTGTACTTGTTGGACAGGTGCGCGTATGCAGAAAATGTCAGTTTTTGAGCGAAAAACTTAGCGTCACGAAACCGCCCCAGGGATGATGGGGTCTGTTCGGGGGGACAAGTCGGTCAAGGTAAAGCGCGTAACCGGGGTCCTAAAGCGGTGCGGATAGCGGGGGCCTCGATTTTGCGTTTCAGGGGTCCCAAATATGAAAATTCTGCACTATTGCCTTCAGAGCTGTCTGACCCCCTTAAAACAGGTTTTTGGGGCTATGGTCCACCTAGGACGCTGAGGAAACTTATATTCGGACCCGCTGGGACCTTCTTAGGCCAAAACTGGAGAAATTTTTTTTTCGTGAAATTTTGAACTTTGCGACAGGTCCGCGTATGCAGAAAATGTCAGTTTTTGAACGAAAAACTTAGCGTCACGAAACCACCCCAAGGATGATGGGTCTGTTCGGGGGGTCAAGTTGGTCAAGGTAAAGCGCGTAACCGGGGTCCTAAAGCGGTGCGGATAGCGGGGGCCTCGATTTTGCCTTTCAGGGGTCCCAAATATGAAAATTCTGCACTATTGCCTTCATAGCTGTCTGACCCCCTTAAAACAGGTTTTTGGGGCTTAGATCCACCTAAAACGCTGAGGAAACTTACATTCGGACCCGCTGGGACCTTCTTAGGCCAAAACTGGAAAAAAAAATTTTTCGTGAAATTTTGAACTTTGCGACAGGTCCGCGTATGCAGAAAATGTCAGTTTTTACGAAAAACTTAGCGTCACGAAACCACCCCAAGGATGATGGGGTCTGTTCGGGGGGTCAAGTTGGTCAAGGTAAAGCGCGTAACCGGGATCCTAAAGCGGTGCGGATAGCGGGGGCCTCGATTTTGCGTTTCAGGGGTCCCAAATATGAAAATTCTGCACTATTGCCTTCATAGCTGTCTGACCCCCTTAAAACAGGTTTTTGGGGCTTAGATCCACCTAAAACGCTAAGGAAACTTACATTCGGACCCGCTGGGACCTTCTTAGGCCAAAACTGGAAAAAAAAAATTTTCGTGAAATTTTGAACTTTGCGACAGGTCCGCGTATGCAGAAAATTCAAGAAATTGCAAATTTTGGTGCGGAGGATTCAGAGTCGCCAAACGGGCCGGTTGGTGGGTGGGGTTGGTCGGTGAAGTCAAATCGGTCAAGGAAACGCGCATAACCGGGGTTCGCAAGTCAAACGGGAAAGCGTGAGGCCAGGTAACGTTTCTCAATGGTTTCCTACTGTAATTAACAGGGATACTCAGTTCTATTCATCTCAGAGGTGTGAAAGCCCAGCCACACAGGCGTTTGCGCGCTATATCCATTGGAGATGGATCGGAAACGCCTATGAAATCCCCACTTTTGGCCTGGAAATGCCCCGGGATGACAATGTCATTGTCTCCCGGGGCATTTCCAGGCCAAAAGTGGGGATTTCATAGGCTTTTTATTTAAGCCTGGCCTAAAACTGTACTTGTTGGACAGGTGCGCGTATGCAGAAAATGTCAGTTTTTGAGCGAAAAACTTAGCGTCACGAAACCGCCCCAGGGATGATGGGGTCTGTTCGGGGGGACAAGTCGGTCAAGGTAAAGCGCGTAACCGGGGTCCTAAAGCGGTGCGGATAGCGGGGGCCTCGATTTTGCGTTTCAGGGGTCCCAAATATGAAAATTCTGCACTATTGCCTTCAGAGCTGTCTGACCCCCTTAAAACAGGTTTTTGGGGCTATGGTCCACCTAGGACGCTGAGGAAACTTATATTCGGACCCGCTGGGACCTTCTTAGGCCAAAACTGGAGAAATTTTTTTTTCGTGAAATTTTGAACTTTGCGACAGGTCCGCGTATGCAGAAAATGTCAGTTTTTGAACGAAAAACTTAGCGTCACGAAACCACCCCAAGGATGATGGGGTCTGTTCGGGGGGTCAAGTTGGTCAAGGTAAAGCGCGTAACCGGGGTCCTAAAGCGGTGCGGATAGCGGGGGCCTCGATTTTGCGTTTCAGGGGTCCCAAATATGAAAATTCTGCACTATTGCCTTCATAGCTGTCTGACCCCCTTAAAACAGGTTTTTGGGGCTTAGATCCACCTAAAACGCTGAGGAAACTTACATTCGGACCCGCTGGGACCTTCTTAGGCCAAAACTGGAAAAAAAAAATTTTTCGTGAAATTTTGAACTTTGCGACAGGTCCGCGTATGCAGAAAATGTCAGTTTTTGAACGAAAAACTTAGCGTCACGAAACCACCCCAAGGATGATGGGGTCTGTTCGGGGGGTCAAGTTGGTCAAGGTAAAGCGCGTAACCGGGATCCTAAAGCGGTGCGGATAGCGGGGGCCTCGATTTTGCGTTTCAGGGGTCCCAAATATGAAAATTCTGCACTATTGCCTTCATAGCTGTCTGACCCCCTTAAAACAGGTTTTTGGGGCTTAGATCCACCTAAAACGCTAAGGAAACTTACATTCGGACCCGCTGGGACCTTCTTAGGCCAAAACTGGAAAAAAAAAATTTTCGTGAAATTTTGAACTTTGCGACAGGTCCGCGTATGCAGAAAATTCAAGAAATTGCAAATTTTGGTGCGGAGGATTCAGAGTCGCCAAACGGGCCGGTTGGTGGGTGGGGTTGGTCGGTGAAGTCAAATCGGTCAAGGAAACGCGCATAACCGGGGTTCGCAAGTCAAACGGGAAAGCGTGAGGCCAGGTAACGTTTCTCAATGGTTTCCTACTGTAATTAACAGGGATACTCAGTTCTATTCATCTCAGAGGTGTGAAAGCCCAGCCACACAGGCGTTTGCGCGCTATATCCATTGGAGATGGATAGGAAACGCCTATGAAATCCCCACTTTTGGCCTGGAAATGCCCCGGGATGACAATGTCATTGTCTCCCGGGGCATTTCCAGGCCAAAAGTGGGGATTTCATAGGCTTTTTATTTAAGCCTGGCCTAAAACTGTACTTGTTGGACAGGTGCGCGTATGCAGAAAATGTCAGTTTTTGAGCGAAAAACTTAGCGTCACGAAACCGCCCCAGGGATGATGGGGTCTGTTCGGGGGGACAAGTCGGTCAAGGTAAAGCGCGTAACCGGGGTCCTAAAGCGGTGCGGATAGCGGGGGCCTCGATTTTGCGTTTCAGGGGTCCCAAATATGAAAATTCTGCACTATTGCCTTCAGAGCTGTCTGACCCCCTTAAAACAGGTTTTTGGGGCTATGGTCCACCTAGGACGCTGAGGAAACTTATATTCGGACCCGCTGGGACCTTCTTAGGCCAAAACTGGAGAAATTTTTTTTTCGTGAAATTTTGAACTTTGCGACAGGTCCGCGTATGCAGAAAATGTCAGTTTATGAACGAAAAACTTAGCGTCACGAAACCACCCCAAGGATGATGGGGTCTGTTCGGGGGGTCAAGTTGGTCAAGGTAAAGCGCGTAACCGGGGTCCTAAAGCGGTGCGGATAGCGGGGGCCTCGATTTTGCGTTTCAGGGGTCCCAAATATGAAAATTCTGCACTATTGCCTTCATAGCTGTCTGACCCCCTTAAAACAGGTTTTTGGGGCTTAGATCCACCTAAAACGCTGAGGAAACTTACATTCGGACCCGCTGGGACCTTCTTAGGCCAAAACTGGAAAAAAAAAATTTTCGTGAAATTTTGAACTTTGCGACAGGTCCGCGTATGCAGAAAATGTCAGTTTTTGAACGAAAAACTTAGCGTCACGAAACCACCCCAAGGATGATGGGGTCTGTTCGGGGGGTCAAGTTGGTCAAGGTAAAGCGCGTAACCGGGATCCTAAAGCGGTGCGGATAGCGGGGGCCTCGATTTTGCGTTTCAGGGGTCCCAAATATGAAAATTCTGCACTATTGCCTTCATAGCTGTCTGACCCCCTTAAAACAGGTTTTTGGGGCTTAGATCCACCTAAAACGCTAAGGAAACTTACATTCGGACCCGCTGGGACCTTCTTAGGCCAAAACTGGAAAAAAAAATTTTTCGTGAAATTTTGAACTTTGCGACAGGTCCGCGTATGCAGAAAATTCAAGAAATTGCAAATTTTGGTGCGGAGGATTCAGAGTCGCCAAACGGGCCGGTTGGTGGGGTGGGGTTGGTCGGTGAAGTCAAATCGGTCAAGGAAACGCGCATAACCGGGGTTCGCAAGTCAAACGGGAAAGCGTGAGGCCAGGTAACGTTTCTCAATGGTTTCCTACTGTAATTAACAGGGATACTCAGTTCTATTCATCTCAGAGGTGTGAAAGCCCAGCCACACAGGCGTTTGCGCGCTATATCCATTGGAGATGGATCGGAAACGCCTATGAAATCCCCACTTTTGGCCTGGAAATGCCCCGGGATGACAATGTCATTGTCTCCCGGGGCATTTCCAGGCCAAAAGTGGGGATTTCATAGGCTTTTTATTTAAGCCTGGCCTAAAACTGTACTTGTTGGACAGGTGCGCGTATGCAGAAAATGTCAGTTTTTGAGCGAAAAACTTAGCGTCACGAAACCGCCCCAGGGATGATGGGGTCTGTTCGGGGGGACAAGTCGGTCAAGGTAAAGCGCGTAACCGGGGTCCTAAAGCGGTGCGGATAGCGGGGGCCTCGATTTTGCGTTTCAGGGGTCCCAAATATGAAAATTCTGCACTATTACCTTCAGAGCTGTCTGACCCCCTTAAAACAGGTTTTTGGGGCTATGGTCCACCTAGGACGCTGAGGAAACTTATATTTGGACCCGCTGGGACCTTCTTAGGCCAAAACTGGAGAAATTTTTTTTTCGTGAAATTTTGAACTTTGCGACAGGTCCGCGTATGCAGAAAATGTCAGTTTTTGAACGAAAAACTTAGCGTCACGAAACCACCCCAAGGATGATGGGGTCTGTTCGGGGGGTCAAGTTGGTCAAGGTAAAGCGCGTAACCGGGGTCCTAAAGCGGTGCGGATAGCGGGGGCCTCGATTTTGCGTTTCAGGGGTCCCAAATATGAAAATTCTGCACTATTGCCTTCATAGCTGTCTGACCCCCTTAAAACAGGTTTTTGGGGCTTAGATCCACCTAAAACGCTGAGGAAACTTACATTCGGACCCGCTGGGACCTTCTTAGGCCAAAACTGGAAAAAAAAAAATTTTCGTGAAATTTTGAACTTTGCGACAGGTCCGCGTATGCAGAAAATGTCAGTTTTTGAACGAAAAACTTAGCGTCACGAAACCACCCCAAGGATGATGGGGTCTGTTCGGGGGGTCAAGTTGGTCAAGGTAAAGCGCGTAACCGGGATCCTAAAGCGGTGCGGATAGCGGGGGCCTCGATTTTGCGTTTCAGGGGTCCCAAATATGAAAATTCTGCACTATTGCCTTCATAGCTGTCTGACCCCCTTAAAACAGGTTTTTGGGGCTTAGATCCACCTAAAACGCTAAGGAAACTTACATTCGGACCCGCTGGGACCTTCTTAGGCCAAAACTGGAAAAAAAAATTTTTCGTGAAATTTTGAACTTTGCGACAGGTCCGCGTATGCAGAAAATTCAAGAAATTGCAAATTTTGGTGCGGAGGATTCAGAGTCGCCAAACGGGCCGGTTGGTGGGTGGGGTTGGTCGGTGAAGTCAAATCGGTCAAGGAAACGCGCATAACCGGGGTTCGCAAGTCAAACGGGAAAGCGTGAGGCCAGGTAACGTTTCTCAATGGTTTCCTACTGTAATTAACAGGGATACTCAGTTCTATTCATCTCAGAGGTGTGAAAGCCCAGCCACACAGGCGTTTGCGCGCTATATCCATTGGAGATGGATCGGAAACGCCTATGAAATCCCCACTTTTGGCCTGGAAATGCCCCGGGATGACAATGTCATTGTCTCCCGGGGCATTTCCAGGCCAAAAGTGGGGATTTCATAGGCTTTTTATTTAAGCCTGGCCTAAAACTGTACTTGTTGGACAGGTGCGCGTATGCAGAAAATGTCAGTTTTTGAGCGAAAAAACTTAGCGTCACGAAACCGCCCCAGGGATGATGGGGTCTGTTCGGGGGGACAAGTCGGTCAAGGTAAAGCGCGTAACCGGGGTCCTAAAGCGTTGCGGATAGCGGGGGCCTCGATTTTGCGTTTCAGGGGTCCCAAATATGAAAATTCTGCACTATTGCCTTCAGAGCTGTCTGACCCCCTTAAAACAGGTTTTTGGGGCTATGGTCCACCTAGGACGCTGAGGAAACTTATATTCGGACCCGCTGGGACCTTCTTAGGCCAAAACTGGAGAAATTTTTTTTTCGTGAAATTTTGAACTTTGCGACAGGTCCGCGTATGCAGAAAATGTCAGTTTTTGAACGAAAAACTTAGCGTCACGAAACCACCCCAAGGATGATGGGGTCTGTTCGGGGGGTCAAGTTGGTCAAGGTAAAGCGCGTAACCGGGGTCCTAAAGCGGTGCGGATAGCGGGGGCCTCGATTTTGCGTTTCAGGGGTCCCAAATATGAAAATTCTGCACTATTGCCTTCATAGCTGTCTGACCCCCTTAAAACAGGTTTTTGGGGCTTAGATCCACCTAAAACGCTGAGGAAACTTACATTCGGACCCGCTGGGACCTTCTTAGGCCAAAACTGGAAAAAAAAAATTTTCGTGAAATTTTGAACTTTGCGACAGGTCCGCGTATGCAGAAAATGTCAGTTTTTGAACGAAAAACTTAGCGTCACGAAACCACCCCAAGGATGATGGGGTCTGTTCGGGGGGTCAAGTTGGTCAAGGTAAAGCGCGTAACCGGGATCCTAAAGCGGTGCGGATAGCGGGGGCCTCGATTTTGCGTTTCAGGGGTCCCAAATATGAAAATTCTGCACTATTGCCTTCATAGCTGTCTGACCCCCTTAAAACAGGTTTTTGGGGCTTAGATCCACCTAAAACGCTAAGGAAACTTACATTCGGACCCGCTGGGACCTTCTTAGGCCAAAACTGGAAAAAAAAATTTTTCGTGAAATTTTGAACTTTGCGACAGGTCCGCGTATGCAGAAAATTCAAGAAATTGCAAATTTTGGTGCGGAGGATTCAGAGTCGCCAAACGGGCCGGTTGGTGGGTGGGGTTGGTCGGTGAAGTCAAATCGGTCAAGGAAACGCGCATAACCGGGGTTCGCAAGTCAAACGGGAAAGCGTGAGGCCAGGTAACGTTTCTCAATGGTTTCCTACTGTAATTAACAGGGATACTCAGTTCTATTCATCTCAGAGGTGTGAAAGCCCAGCCACACAGGCGTTTGCGCGCTATATCCATTGGAGATGGATCGGAAACGCCTATGAAATCCCCACTTTTGGCCTGGAAATGCCCCGGGATGACAATGTCATTGTCTCCCGGGGCATTTCCAGGCCAAAAGTGGGGATTTCATAGGCTTTTTATTTAAGCCTGGCCTAAAACTGTACTTGTTGGACAGGTGCGCGTATGCAGAAAATGTCAGTTTTTGAGCGAAAAACTTAGCGTCACGAAACCGCCCCAGGGATGATGGGGTCTGTTCGGGGGGACAAGTCGGTCAAGGTAAAGCGCGTAACTGGGGTCCTAAAGCGGTGCGGATAGCGGGGGACTCGATTTTGCGTTTCAGGGGTCCCAAATATGAAAATTCTGCACTATTGCCTTCAGAGCTGTCTGACCCCCTTAAAACAGGTTTTTGGGGCTATGGTCCACCTAGGACGCTGAGGAAACTTATATTCGGACCCGCTGGGACCTTCTTAGGCCAAAACTGGAGAAATTTTTTTTTCGTGAAATTTTGAACTTTGCGACAGGTCCGCGTATGCAGAAAATGTCAGTTTTTGAACGAAAAACTTAGCGTCACGAAACCACCCCAAGGATGATGGGGTCTGTTCGGGGGGTCAAGTTGGTCAAGGTAAAGCGCGTAACCGGGGTCCTAAAGCGGTGCGGATAGCGGGGGCCTCGATTTTGCGTTTCAGGGGTCCCAAATATGAAAATTCTGCACTATTGCCTTCATAGCTGTCTGACCCCCTTAAAACAGGTTTTTGGGGCTTAGATCCACCTAAAACGCTGAGGAAACTTACATTCGGACCCGCTGGGACCTTCTTAGGCCAAAACTGGAAAAAAAAAATTTTCGTGAAATTTTGAACTTTGCGACAGGTCCGCGTATGCAGAAAATGTCAGTTTTTGAACGAAAAACTTAGCGTCACGAAACCACCCCAAGGATGATGGGGTCTGTTCGGGGGGTCAAGTTGGTCAAGGTAAAGCGCGTAACCGGGATCCTAAAGCGGTGCGGATAGCGGGGGCCTCGATTTTGCGTTTCAGGGGTCCCAAATATGAAAATTCTGCACTATTGCCTTCATAGCTGTCTGACCCCCTTAAAACAGGTTTTTGGGGCTTAGATCCACCTAAAACGCTAAGGAAACTTACATTCGGACCCGCTGGGACCTTCTTAGGCCAAAACTGGAAAAAAAAAATTTTCGTGAAATTTTGAACTTTGCGACAGGTCCGCGTATGCAGAAAATTCAAGAAATTGCAAATTTTGGTGCGGAGGATTCAGAGTCGCCAAACGGGCCGGTTGGTGGGTGGGGTTGGTCGGTGAAGTCAAATCGGTCAAGGAAACGCGCATAACCGGGGTTCGCAAGTCAAACGGGAAAGCGTGAGGCCAGGTAACGTTTCTCAATGGTTTCCTACTGTAATTAACAGGGATACTCAGTTCTATTCATCTCAGAGGTGTGAAAGCCCAGCCACACAGGCGTTTGCGCGCTATATCCATTGGAGATGGATCGGAAACGCCTATGAAATCCCCACTTTTGGCCTGGAAATGCCCCGGGATGACAATGTCATTGTCTCCCGGGGCATTTCCAGGCCAAAAGTGGGGATTTCATAGGCTTTTTATTTAAGCCTGGCCTAAAACTGTACTTGTTGGACAGGTGCGCGTATGCAGAAAATGTCAGTTTTTGAGCGAAAAACTTAGCGTCACGAAACCGCCCCAGGGATGATGGGGTCTGTTCGGGGGGACAAGTCGGTCAAGGTAAAGCGCGTAACCGGGGTCCTAAAGCGGTGCGGATAGCGGGGGCCTCGATTTTGCGTTTCAGGGGTCCCAAATATGAAAATTCTGCACTATTGCCTTCAGAGCTGTCTGACCCCCTTAAAACAGGTTTTTGGGGCTATGGTCCACCTAGGACGCTGAGGAAACTTATATTCGGACCCGCTGGGACCTTCTTAGGCCAAAACTGGAGAAATTTTTTTTTCGTGAAATTTTGAACTTTGCGACAGGTCCGCGTATGCAGAAAATGTCAGTTTTTGAACGAAAAACTTAGCGTCACGAAACCACCCCAAGGATGATGGGGTCTGTTCGGGGGGTCAAGTTGGTCAAGGTAAAGCGCGTAACCGGGGTCCTAAAGCGGTGCGGATAGCGGGGGCCTCGATTTTGCGTTTCAGGGGTCCCAAATATGAAAATTCTGCACTATTGCCTTCATAGCTGTCTGACCCCCTTAAAACAGGTTTTTGGGGCTTAGATCCACCTAAAACGCTGAGGAAACTTACATTCGGACCCGCTGGGACCTTCTTAGGCCAAAACTGGAAAAAAAAAATTTTCGTGAAATTTTGAACTTTGCGACAGGTCCGCGTATGCAGAAAATGTCAGTTTTTGAACGAAAAACTTAGCGTCACGAAACCACCCCAAGGATGATGGGGTCTGTTCGGGGGGTCAAGTTGGTCAAGGTAAAGCGCGTAACCGGGATCCTAAAGCGGTGCGGATAGCGGGGGCCTCGATTTTGCGTTTCAGGGGTCCCAAATATGAAAATTCTGCACTATTGCCTTCATAGCTGTCTGACCCCCTTAAAACAGGTTTTTGGGGCTTAGATCCACCTAAAACGCTAAGGAAACTTACATTCGGACCCGCTGGGACCTTCTTAGGCCAAAACTGGAAAAAAAAAATTTTCGTGAAATTTTGAACTTTGCGACAGGTCCGCGTATGCAGAAAATTCAAGAAATTGCAAATTTTGGTGCGGAGGATTCAGAGTCGCCAAACGGGCCGGTTGGTGGGTGTGGTTGGTCGGTGAAGTCAAATCGGTCAAGGAAACGCGCATAACCGGGGTTCGCAAGTCAAACGGGAAAGCGTGAGGCCAGGTAACGTTTCTCAATGGTTTCCTACTGTAATTAACAGGGATACTCAGTTCTATTCATCTCAGAGGTGTGAAAGCCCAGCCACACAGGCGTTTGCGCGCTATATCCATTGGAGATGGATCGGAAACGCCTATGAAATCCCCACTTTTGGCCTGGAAATGCCCCGGGATGACAATGTCATTGTCTCCCGGGGCATTTCCAGGCCAAAAGTGGGGATTTCATAGGCTTTTTATTTAAGCCTGGCCTAAAACTGTACTTGTTGGACAGGTGCGCGTATGCAGAAAATGTCAGTTTTTGAGCGAAAAACTTAGCGTCACGAAACCGCCCCAGGGATGATGGGGTCTGTTCGGGGGGACAAGTCGGTCAAGGTAAAGCGCGTAACCGGGGTCCTAAAGCGGTGCGGATAGCGGGGGCCTCGATTTTGCGTTTCAGGGGTCCCAAATATGAAAATTCTGCACTATTGCCTTCAGAGCTGTCTGACCCCCTTAAAACAGGTTTTTGGGGCTATGGTCCACCTAGGACGCTGAGGAAACTTATATTCGGACCCGCTGGGACCTTCTTAGGCCAAAACTGGAGAAATTTTTTTTTCGTGAAATTTTGAACTTTGCGACAGGTCCGCGTATGCAGAAAATGTCAGTTTTTGAACGAAAAACTTAGCGTCACGAAACCACCCCAAGGATGATGGGGTCTGTTCGGGGGGTCAAGTTGGTCAAGGTAAAGTGCGTAACCGGGGTCCTAAAGCGGTGCGGATAGCGGGGGCCTCGATTTTGCGTTTCAGGGGTCCCAAATATGAAAATTCTGCACTATTGCCTTCATAGCTGTCTGACCCCCTTAAAACAGGTTTTTGGGGCTTAGATCCACCTAAAACGCTGAGGAAACTTACATTCGGACCCGCTGGGACCTTCTTAGGCCAAAACTGGAAAAAAAAAATTTTCGTGAAATTTTGAACTTTGCGACAGGTCCGCGTATGCAGAAAATGTCAGTTTTTGAACGAAAAACTTAGCGTCACGAAACCACCCCAAGGATGATGGGGTCTGTTCGGGGGGTCAAGTTGGTCAAGGTAAAGCGCGTAACCGGGATCCTAAAGCGGTGCGGATAGCGGGGGCCTCGATTTTGCGTTTCAGGGGTCCCAAATATGAAAATTCTGCACTATTGCCTTCATAGCTGTCTGACCCCCTTAAAACAGGTTTTTGGGGCTTAGATCCACCTAAAACGCTAAGGAAACTTACATTCGGACCCGCTGGGACCTTCTTAGGCCAAAACTGGAAAAAAAAATTTTTCGTGAAATTTTGAACTTTGCGACAGGTCCGCGTATGCAGAAAATTCAAGAAATTGCAAATTTTGGTGCGGAGGATTCAGAGTCGCCAAACGGGCCGGTTGGTGGGTGGGGTTGGTCGGTGAAGTCAAATCGGTCAAGGAAACGCGCATAACCGGGGTTCGCAAGTCAAACGGGAAAGCGTGAGGCCAGGTAACGTTTCTCAATGGTTTCCTACTGTAATTAACAGGGATACTCAGTTCTATTCATCTCAGAGGTGTGAAAGCCCAGCCACACAGGCGTTTGCGCGCTATATCCATTGGAGATGGATCGGAAACGCCTATGAAATCCCCACTTTTGGCCTGGAAATGCCCCGGGATGACAATGTCATTGTCTCCCGGGGCATTTCCAGGCCAAAAGTGGGGATTTCATAGGCTTTTTATTTAAGCCTGGCCTAAAACTGTACTTGTTGGACAGGTGCGCGTATGCAGAAAATGTCAGTTTTTGAGCGAAAAACTTAGCGTCACGAAACCGCCCCAGGGATGATGGGGTCTGTTCGGGGGGACAAGTCGGTCAAGGTAAAGCGCGTAACCGGGGTCCTAAAGCGGTGCGGATAGCGGGGGCCTCGATTTTGCGTTTCAGGGGTCCCAAATATGAAAATTCTGCACTATTGCCTTCAGAGCTGTCTGACCCCCTTAAAACAGGTTTTTGGGGCTATGGTCCACCTAGGACGCTGAGGAAACTTATATTCGGACCCGCTGGGACCTTCTTAGGCCAAAACTGGAGAAATTTTTTTTTCGTGAAATTTTGAACTTTGCGACAGGTCCGCGTATGCAGAAAATGTCAGTTTTTGAACGAAAAACTTAGCGTCACGAAACCACCCCAAGGATGATGGGGTCTGTTCGGGGGGTCAAGTTGGTCAAGGTAAAGCGCGTAACCGGGGTCCTAAAGCGGTGCGGATAGCGGGGGCCTCGATTTTGCGTTTCAGGGGTCCCAAATATGAAAATTCTGCACTATTGCCTTCATAGCTGTCTGACCCCCTTAAAACAGGTTTTTGGGGCTTAGATCCACCTAAAACGCTGAGGAAACTTACATTCGGACCCGCTGGGACCTTCTTAGGCCAAAACTGGAAAAAAAAAATTTTCGTGAAATTTTGAACTTTGCGACAGGTCCGCGTATGCAGAAAATGTCAGTTTTTGAACGAAAAACTTAGCGTCACGAAACCACCCCAAGGATGATGGGGTCTGTTCGGGGGGTCAAGTTGGTCAAGGTAAAGCGCGTAACCGGGATCCTAAAGCGGTGCGGATAGCGGGGGCCTCGATTTTGCGTTTCAGGGGTCCCAAATATGAAAATTCTGCACTATTGCCTTCATAGCTGTCTGACCCCCTTAAAACAGGTTTTTGGGGCTTAGATCCACCTAAAACGCTAAGGAAACTTACATTCGGACCCGCTGGGACCTTCTTAGGCCAAAACTGGAAAAAAAAATTTTTCGTGAAATTTTGAACTTTGCGACAGGTCCGCGTATGCAGAAAATTCAAGAAATTGCAAATTTTGGTGCGGAGGATTCAGAGTCGCCAAACGGGCCGGTTGGTGGGTGGGGTTGGTCGGTGAAGTCAAATCGGTCAAGGAAACGCGCATAACCGGGGTTCGCAAGTCAAACGGGAAAGCGTGAGGCCAGGTAACGTTTCTCAATGGTTTCCTACTGTAATTAACAGGGATACTCAGTTCTATTCATCTCAGAGGTGTGAAAGCCCAGCCACACAGGCGTTTGCGCGCTATATCCATTGGAGATGGATCGGAAACGCCTATGAAATCCCCACTTTTGGCCTGGAAATGCCCCGGGATGACAATGTCATTGTCTCCCGGGGCATTTCCAGGCCAAAAGTGGGGATTTCATAGGCTTTTTATTTAAGCCTGGCCTAAAACTGTACTTGTTGGACAGGTGCGCGTATGCAGAAAATGTCAGTTTTTGAGCGAAAAACTTAGCGTCACGAAACCGCCCCAGGGATGATGGGGTCTGTTCGGGGGGACAAGTCGGTCAAGGTAAAGCGCGTAACCGGGGTCCTAAAGCGGTGCGGATAGCGGGGGCCTCGATTTTGCGTTTCAGGGGTCCCAAATATGAAAATTCTGCACTATTGCCTTCAGAGCTGTCTGACCCCCTTAAAACAGGTTTTTGGGGCTATGGTCCACCTAGGACGCTGAGGAAACTTATATTCGGACCCGCTGGGACCTTCTTAGGCCAAAACTGGAGAAATTTTTTTTTTGTGAAATTTTGAACTTTGCGACAGGTCCGCGTATGCAGAAAATGTCAGTTTTTGAACGAAAAACTTAGCGTCACGAAACCACCCCAAGGATGATGGGGTCTGTTCGGGGGGTCAAGTTGGTCAAGGTAAAGCGCGTAACCGGGATCCTAAAGCGGTGCGGATAGCGGGGGCCTCGATTTTGCGTTTCAGGGGTCCCAAATATGAAAATTCTGCACTATTGCCTTCATAGCTGTCTGACCCCCTTAAAACAGGTTTTTGGGGCTTAGATCCACCTAAAACGCTAAGGAAACTTACATTCGGACCCGCTGGGACCTTCTTAGGCCAAAACTGGAAAAAAAAATTTTTCGTGAAATTTTGAACTTTGCGACAGGTCCGCGTATGCAGAAAATTCAAGAAATTGCAAATTTTGGTGCGGAGGATTCAGAGTCGCCAAACGGGCCGGTTGGTGGGTGGGGTTGGTCGGTGAAGTCAAATCGGTCAAGGAAACGCGCATAACCGGGGTTCGCAAGTCAAACGGGAAAGCGTGAGGCCAGGTAACGTTTCTCAATGGTTTCCTACTGTAATTAACAGGGATACTCAGTTCTATTCATCTCAGAGGTGTGAAAGCCCAGCCACACAGGCGTTTGCGCGCTATATCCATTGGAGATGGATCGGAAACGCCTATGAAATCCCCACTTTTGGCCTGGAAATGCCCCGGGATGACAATGTCATTGTCTCCCGGGGCATTTCCAGGCCAAAAGTGGGGATTTCATAGGCTTTTTATTTAAGCCTGGCCTAAAACTGTACTTGTTGGACAGGTGCGCGTATGCAGAAAATGTCAGTTTTTGAGCGAAAAACTTAGCGTCACGAAACCGCCCCAGGGATGATGGGGTCTGTTCGGGGGGACAAGTCGGTCAAGGTAAAGCGCGTAACCGGGGTCCTAAAGCGGTGCGGATAGCGGGGGCCTCGATTTTGCGTTTCAGGGGTCCCAAATATGAAAATTCTGCACTATTGCCTTCAGAGCTGTCTGACCCCCTTAAAACAGGTTTTTGGGGCTATGGTCCACCTAGGACGCTGAGGAAACTTATATTCGGACCCGCTGGGACCTTCTTAGGCCAAAACTGGAGAAATTTTTTTTTCGTGAAATTTTGAACTTTGCGACAGGTCCGCGTATGCAGAAAATGTCAGTTTTTGAACGAAAAACTTAGCGTCACGAAACCACCCCAAGGATGATGGGGTCTGTTCGGGGGGTCAAGTTGGTCAAGGTAAAGCGCGTAACCGGGGTCCTAAAGCGGTGCGGATAGCGGGGGCCTCGATTTTGCGTTTCAGGGGTCCCAAATATGAAAATTCTGCACTATTGCCTTCATAGCTGTCTGACCCCCTTAAAACAGGTTTTTGGGGCTTAGATCCACCTAAAACGCTGAGGAAACTTACATTCGGACCCGCTGGGACCTTCTTAGGCCAAAACTGGAAAAAAAAATTTTCGTGAAATTTTGAACTTTGCGACAGGTCCGCGTATGCAGAAAATGTCAGTTTTTGAACAAAAAACTTAGCGTCACGAAACCACCCCAAGGATGATGGGGTCTGTTCGGGGGGTCAAGTTGGTCAAGGTAAAGCGCGTAACCGGGATCCTAAAGCGGTGCGGATAGCGGGGGCCTCGATTTTGCGTTTCAGGGGTCCCAAATATGAAAATTCTGCACTATTGCCTTCATAGCTGTCTGACCCCCTTAAAACAGGTTTTTGGGGCTTAGATCCACCTAAAACGCTAAGGAAACTTACATTCGGACCCGCTGGGACCTTCTTAGGCCAAAACTGGAAAAAAAAATTTTTCGTGAAATTTTGAACTTTGCGACAGGTCCGCGTATGCAGAAAATTCAAGAAATTGCAAATTTTGGTGCGGAGGATTCAGAGTCGCCAAACGGGCCGGTTGGTGGGTGGGGTTGGTCGGTGAAGTCAAATCGGTCAAGGAAACGCGCATAACCGGGGTTCGCAAGTCAAACGGGAAAGCGTGAGGCCAGGTAACGTTTCTCAATGGTTTCCTACTGTAATTAACAGGGATACTCAGTTCTATTCATCTCAGAGGTGTGAAAGCCCAGCCACACAGGCGTTTGCGCGCTATATCCATTGGAGATGGATCGGAAACGCCTATGAAATCCCCACTTTTGGCCTGGAAATGCCCCGGGATGACAATGTCATTGTCTCCCGGGGCATTTCCAGGCCAAAAGTGGGGATTTCATAGGCTTTTTATTTAAGCCTGGCCTAAAACTGTACTTGTTGGACAGGTGCGCGTATGCAGAAAATGTCAGTTTTTGAGCGAAAAACTTAGCGTCACGAAACCGCCCCAGGGATGATGGGGTCTGTTCGGGGGGACAAGTCGGTCAAGGTAAAGCGCGTAACCGGGGTCCTAAAGCGGTGCGGATAGCGGGGGCCTCGATTTTGCGTTTCAGGGGTCCCAAATATGAAAATTCTGCACTATTGCCTTCAGAGCTGTCTGACCCCCTTAAAACAGGTTTTTGGGGCTATGGTCCACCTAGGACGCTGAGGAAACTTATATTCGGACCCGCTGGGACCTTCTTAGGCCAAAACTGGAGAAATTTTTTTTTCGTGAAATTTTGAACTTTGCGACAGGTCCGCGTATGCAGAAAATGTCAGTTTTTGAACGAAAAACTTAGCGTCACGAAACCACCCCAAGGATGATGGGGTCTGTTCGGGGGGGTCAAGTTGGTCAAGGTAAAGCGCGTAACCGGGGTCCTAAAGCGGTGCGGATAGCGGGGGCCTCGATTTTGCGTTTCAGGGGTCCCAAATATGAAAATTCTGCACTATTGCCTTCATAGCTGTCTGACCCCCTTAAAACAGGTTTTTGGGGCTTAGATCCACCTAAAACGCTGAGGAAACTTACATTCGGACCCGCTGGGACCTTCTTAGGCCAAAACTGGAAAAAAAAATTTTTCGTGAAATTTTGAACTTTGCGACAGGTCCGCGTATGCAGAAAATGTCAGTTTTTGAACGAAAAACTTAGCGTCACGAAACCACCCCAAGGATGATGGGGTCTGTTCGGGGGGTCAAGTTGGTCAAGGTAAAGCGCGTAACCGGGATCCTAAAGCGGTGCGGATAGCGGGGGGCCTCGATTTTGCGTTTCAGGGGTCCCAAATATGAAAATTCTGCACTATTGCCTTCATAGCTGTCTGACCCCCTTAAAACAGGTTTTTGGGGCTTAGATCCACCTAAAACGCTAAGGAAACTTACATTCGGACCCGCTGGGACCTTCTTAGGCCAAAACTGGAAAAAAAAATTTTTCGTGAAATTTTGAACTTTGCGACAGGTCCGCGTATGCAGAAAATTCAAGAAATTGCAAATTTTGGTGCGGAGGATTCAGAGTCGCCAAACGGGCCGGTTGGTGGGTGGGGTTGGTCGGTGAAGTCAAATCGGTCAAGGAAACGCGCATAACCGGGGTTCGCAAGTCAAACGGGGAAAGCGTGAGGCCAGGTAACGTTTCTCAATGGTTTCCTACTGTAATTAACAGGGATACTCAGTTCTATTCATCTCAGAGGTGTGAAAGCCCAGCCACACAGGCGTTTGCGCGCTATATCCATTGGAGATGGATCGGAAACGCCTATGAAATCCCCACTTTTGGCCTGGAAATGCCCCGGGATGACAATGTCATTGTCTCCCGGGGCATTTCCAGGCCAAAAGTGGGGATTTCATAGGCTTTTTATTTAAGCCTGGCCTAAAACTGTACTTGTTGGACAGGTGCGCGTATGCAGAAAATGTCAGTTTTTGAGCGAAAAACTTAGCGTCACGAAACCGCCCCAGGGATGATGGGGTCTGTTCGGGGGGACAAGTCGGTCAAGGTAAAGCGCGTAACCGGGGTCCTAAAGCGGTGCGGATAGCGGGGGCCTCGATTTTGCGTTTCAGGGGTCCCAAATATGAAAATTCTGCACTATTGCCTTCAGAGCTGTCTGACCCCCTTAAAACAGGTTTTTGGGGCTATGGTCCACCTAGGACGCTGAGGAAACTTATATTCGGACCCGCTGGGACCTTCTTAGGCCAAAACTGGAGAAATTTTTTTTTCGTGAAATTTTGAACTTTGCGACAGGTCCGCGTATGCAGAAAATGTCAGTTTTTGAACGAAAAACTTAGCGTCACGAAACCACCCCAAGGATGATGGGGTCTGTTCGGGGGGTCAAGTTGGTCAAGGTAAAGCGCGTAACCGGGGGTCCTAAAGCGGTGCGGATAGCGGGGGCCTCGATTTTGCGTTTCAGGGGTCCCAAATATGAAAATTCTGCACTATTGCCTTCATAGCTGTCTGACCCCCTTAAAACAGGTTTTTGGGGCTTAGATCCACCTAAAACGCTGAGGAAACTTACATTCGGACCCGCTGGGACCTTCTTAGGCCAAAACTGGAAAAAAAAAATTTTCGTGAAATTTTGAACTTTGCGACAGGTCCGCGTATGCAGAAAATGTCAGTTTTTGAACGAAAAACTTAGCGTCACGAAACCACCCCAAGGATGATGGGGTCTGTTCGGGGGGTCAAGTTGGTCAAGGTAAAGCGCGTAACCGGGATCCTAAAGCGGTGCGGATAGCGGGGGCCTCGATTTTGCGTTTCAGGGGTCCCAAATATGAAAATTCTGCACTATTGCCTTCATAGCTGTCTGACCCCCTTAAAACAGGTTTTTGGGGCTTAGATCCACCTAAAACGCTGAGGAAACTTACATTCGGACCCGCTGGGACCTTCTTAGGCCAAAACTGGAAAAAAAAAATTTTCGTGAAATTTTGAACTTTGCGACAGGTCCGCGTATGCAGAAAATGTCAGTTTTTGAACGAAAAACTTAGCGTCACGAAACCACCCCAAGGATGATGGGGTCTGTTCGGGGGGTCAAGTTGGTCAAGGTAAAGCGCGTAACCGGGGGTCCTAAAGCGGTGCGGATAGCGGGGGCCTCGATTTTGCGTTTCAGGGGTCCCAAATATGAAAATTCTGCACTATTGCCTTCATAGCTGTCTGACCCCCTTAAAACAGGTTTTTGGGGCTTAGATCCACCTAAAACGCTAAGGAAACTTACATTCGGACCCGCTGGGACCTTCTTAGGCCAAAACTGGAAAAAAAAATTTTTCGTGAAATTTTGAACTTTGCGACAGGTCCGCGTATGCAGAAAATTCAAGAAATTGCAAATTTTGGTGCGGAGGATTCAGAGTCGCCAAACGGGCCGGTTGGTGGGTGGGGTTGGTCGGTGAAGTCAAATCGGTCAAGGAAACGCGCATAACCGGGGTTCGCAAGTCAAACGGGAAAGCGTGAGGCCAGGTAACGTTTCTCAATGGTTTCCTACTGTAATTAACAGGGATACTCAGTTCTATTCATCTCAGAGGTGTGAAAGCCCAGCCACACAGGCGTTTTGCGCGCTATATCCATTGGAGATGGATCGGAAACGCCTATGAAATCCCCACTTTTGGCCTGGAAATGCCCCGGGATGACAATGTCATTGTCTCCCGGGGCATTTCCAGGCCAAAAGTGGGGATTTCATAGGCTTTTTATTTAAGCCTGGCCTAAAACTGTACTTGTTGGACAGGTGCGCGTATGCAGAAAATGTCAGTTTTTGAGCGAAAAACTTAGCGTCACGAAACCGCCCCAGGGATGATGGGGTCTGTTCGGGGGGACAAGTCGGTCAAGGTAAAGCGCGTAACCGGGGTCCTAAAGCGGTGCGGATAGCGGGGGCCTCGATTTTGCGTTTCAGGGGTCCCAAATATGAAAATTCTGCACTATTGCCTTCAGAGCTGTCTGACCCCCTTAAAACAGGTTTTTGGGGCTATGGTCCACCTAGGACGCTGAGGAAACTTATATTCGGACCCGCTGGGACCTTCTTAGGCCAAAACTGGAGAAATTTTTTTTTCGTGAAATTTTGAACTTTGCGACAGGTCCGCGTATGCAGAAAATGTCAGTTTTTGAACGAAAAACTTAGCGTCACGAAACCACCCCAAGGATGATGGGGTCTGTTCGGGGGGTCAAGTTGGTCAAGGTAAAGCGCGTAACCGGGGTCCTAAAGCGGTGCGGATAGCGGGGGCCTCGATTTTGCGTTTCAGGGGTCCCAAATATGAAAATTCTGCACTATTGCCTTCATAGCTGTCTGACCCCCTTAAAACAGGTTTTTGGGGCTTAGATCCACCTAAAACGCTGAGGAAACTTACATTCGGACCCGCTGGGACCTTCTTAGGCCAAAACTGGAAAAAAAAATTTTTCGTGAAATTTTGAACTTTGCGACAGGTCCGCGTATGCAGAAAATGTCAGTTTTTGAACGAAAAACTTAGCGTCACGAAACCACCCCAAGGATGATGGGGTCTGTTCGGGGGGTCAAGTTGGTCAAGGTAAAGCGCGTAACCGGGATCCTAAAGCGGTGCGGATAGCGGGGGCCTCGATTTTGCGTTTCAGGGGTCCCAAATATGAAAATTCTGCACTATTGCCTTCATAGCTGTCTGACCCCCTTAAAACAGGTTTTTGGGGCTTAGATCCACCTAAAACGCTAAGGAAACTTACATTCGGACCCGCTGGGACCTTCTTAGGCCAAAACTGGAAAAAAAAATTTTTCGTGAAATTTTGAACTTTGCGACAGGTCCGCGTATGCAGAAAATTCAAGAAATTGCAAATTTTGGTGCGGAGGATTCAGAGTCGCCAAACGGGCCGGTTGGTGGGTGGGGTTGGTCGGTGAAGTCAAATCGGTCAAGGAAACGCGCATAACCGGGGTTCGCAAGTCAAACGGGAAAGCGTGAGGCCAGGTAACGTTTCTCAATGGTTTCCTACTGTAATTAACAGGGATACTCAGTTCTATTCATCTCAGAGGTGTGAAAGCCCAGCCACACAGGCGTTTGCGCGCTATATCCATTGGAGATGGATCGGAAACGCCTATGAAATCCCCACTTTTGGCCTGGAAATGCCCCGGGATGACAATGTCATTGTCTCCCGGGGCATTTCCAGGCCAAAAGTGGGGATTTCATAGGCTTTTTTATTTAAGCCTGGCCTAAAACTGTACTTGTTGGACAGGTGCGCGTATGCAGAAAATGTC
>JAMOLF010000246.1:7500-75593 GCA_025267735.1 Mactra quadrangularis
TACTTTAATATATAATATAATATCCGAAAACACTATAACATTTTATCCAAATAATTTCACAATACTGTACTCATTGAATGTCTATATACAAATGAAAAAATTCAAACAACTAACCGAATCTAACCAGAATAATGATTGACAAGTGGGCGGAGCAATTGTTCAAAACGAAATGAACATTCGCAAAACCCCCTATTCCTAACCCTAACCCTAACCCTAACCCTAACCCTAACCCTAACCCTAACCCTAACCCTAACCCTAACCCTAACCCTAACCCCTAACCCTAACCCTAACCCTAACCCTAACCCTAACCCTAACCCTAACCCTTTTTCACTTATACCCTAACCCTAACCCTAACCCTAACCCTAACCCTAACCCCTAACCCTAACCCTAACCCTAGTGGTTAGCTAGAGTAAGGGGTTAGGAGTAAGCTAGGCTAAGCTCAGTGTTAGCTATGTTCACATAGACATACGGTAAGCTTGGTTAATGAACCTTACCTAGTGGTTAGCTATAGTAAGGGGTTAGCAGTAAGCATCTGCGTAAGTTCAGGGTTAGCTATGTTCACATAGACATAGGGTAAGCCTGGTCAATAAACCTTACCTAGTGGTAAGCTAGAGTAAGGGGTTAAGAGTAAGCATCTGCGTAAGTTCAGGGTTAGCAATGTTCACATAGACATAGGGTAAGCTTGGTCAATAACCTAAACTAGTGGTAAGCTAGGGTAAGGGGTTAGGAGTAAGCTAGGCTAAGCTCAGTGTTAGCTATGTTCACATTGACATAGGGTAAGCTCGGTCAATGAACCTTACCTAGTGATTAGCTAGAGTAAGGTGTTAGGAGTAAGCTAGACTAAGCTCAGTGTTAGCTATGTTCACATAGACATAGGGTAAGCTTAGTCAATGAACCTTACCTAGTGGTTAGCTAGAGTAAGGGGTTAGGAGTAAGCTATGCTAAGCTCAGTGTTAGCTATGTTCACATCGACATAACTTACACAGAGGGTAAGCTTGGTCAATAAACCTTACCTAGTGGTTACCTAGGGTAAGGGGTTAGGGGTAATCTTCAGTGTAAATATTAGGTTACCACCGGGTAAGGGTTAGTGTTAGCTTTGGTAAGCTTCTGGTTAGCTAGGGAAATGGTTAGGGTTCAGGGGTTAGGGTTAGGAAGAGTTAGCAATGTTACTAAAAATAGATCCTTTGTTCTTTTTTCCGCCTATTTCTTTTTTCCATTGTATCATTGTTCTAGAGACCTGGGGGATTGAATGTTCCTGTTATACAGTATTTTGGCTCAATACAGATGATAAGTCTAATGAAATTTAAGAACTCTTCTACCTGCCTATGAAATTTCACCCTGATCCGACCACGGATTCCAGGTTGGCAACAGGGTTGAGCTTCAAAAACCGTACTATATTCACTATAGGGCTATACTACTACACGGTGACTGCTGATTTCAATGCCTTAAACCAACAGTATAGAGTTGGTATGTAGCTGATATTTTACAGGCAGACAGGATGTTGTTAAGGGAACATTCTATCAAAATTTCAAGTGGATCGGACAAGTATTAGGGTCTAGGCGAGCGGCGCTGGGTCTGACCCCCCTGATTTCTATTGAGACTATACTGTATACACGACAGAGGCTAATCTGGCACTGGTTGCCAGGGACTAACGATACCCAGTATCAAGCGGATATTTTACAGGCAGGCAGGGTATTGAAAATGACCTTACTTTGATTGGCACCAACAATCCAGAAAGTCTGCGAGTGTCTCAGAATTACTCGCAGACCGGTTAAAGTATGTTTCTTTGGTCCACAAATATCAAAAACGAACTTATTTTGATTGGCACCAAACATTCCTGAAAGTCTGCGAGTGTCTCAGAATTACTCGCAGACCGGTTAAATGATGTTCCTTTGGTCCACAAATATCAGAAACGAACTTATTTTTATTGGCACCAAACTTTCCTGAAAGTCTGCGAGTGTCTCAGAATTACTCGCAGATCGGTTAAATGATGTTTCTTTGGTCCACAAATATCAGAAACAAACATATTTTTATTGGCACCAAAAATACCTGAAAGTCTGCCAGAGTCTCAGAAACAGTCGCATACCGGTTTTATGAACTCCCTTCGGTCCCGAGACATCAAATCAAGCCAACGTTAGATTATCACCAAAATTCCTGTAAGTCTGCTAGGGTCTCATAAAAAGATGACAATCAATTCCCTAGTGTTCATATGCATGAAAAAACATACTCAGTATATGCCATAACAATCGGCCTCAGCAGACCCAAGACATATTTTGGTTACATTTTGGTATGTAAGGAACGGTAACTCTTATTACATTGGCCCCGCAGATTGGCAAACTATAAAAACGTCCGACTACTAAACGCTCAATTTGAATTGAATACACTTCCGCCCGCCCTCTTGTTTAAAACGGTTAGGTTTTCAATTTATCATGATTATATTGTGAAATGAGCACGGATAGTACGACATGGACAACACAAGGAAGAAAGGTAGGAGCTTAAATGAATTATAAATGGAGTTTAATTACGTTTTTCGGCTGCGTTGCTTATTTTAATGATTTCTTGAACATTAAACATTCGCACCAAGGCGCTTCGTACTAAGGCGCTTCGCAACACGTTTAAATGTACGGAGCATTGTAGCAAAATGATTTTTTCAAATTATGATTATCATCTTAAAGTATCATTCTATCGTTAGGAAATCAATTAGAATTAAAAATCTCAGACACAGCTATTTTTGTCCATTTCACACCAATAATGAAGTACCAACAGTAAAGTTTAAATACTACTAGCTGTCACGTGATTCCAACGACCAATCAGAATAGAAAATGGGCATGTGCAAGTACGTTTTTCACTTATACCCTAACCCTAACCCTAACCCTAACCCTAACCCTAACCCTAACCCTAACCCTAACCCTAACCCTAACCCCTAACCCTAACCCTAACCCTAACCCTAACCCTAACCCTAACCCTAACCCCTAACCCTAACCCTAACCCCTAACCCTAACCCTAACCCTAACCCTAACCCTAACCCTAACCCTAACCCCTAACCCTAACCCCCTGATGCAACGACCTAATATGAAGTCAGTCCCATCTGTACGATCCCAAAGTCCGAACATCTTTTGCAACTGGTGCCTGACAACAACACTTCCGGAATAGATTTCCAATGGAGGTGTACTGTGTTCATCCTCACAGCACATGAACTTGTTTTCCAGTTTCAGAAATCCAAATTGGTCGCTTGCACATCTAGTCGGATATTCTACACCTGGACCAAGATTAATAGCATGTTGCCTTGACAAATACGATAAAGGATGTCCCCAGATAAGCTTTTCCAATGCTAGTTCGTACTGGTAGCTTTGCCATACACATTCAGCTGCTGAGGTTCTCTTGAACAGGTCTAAACTGGCTTTAAGATCGTCACATATGTTTAAGCCTATTGCTTGTAAAGATTCCATAAAATGACTCGTGCCGAATGGAACAAAAAGTGCGTGCTCACTAATGACACTTTTGATAGCACCAATATTTAGCATTTCATGCCCTTTCAAACTGCTTGTCACTTCAGGCAGACTTGAAACTATTTCCAATCTGCAGACAGACCGAGTTAGTTTTAGAAAGTTACCCCTTATCACTGACAAATACTCTAGAGCTTCCTTCAACAATGAGTCAGTGGCGCTTTTCATTCCATCAGTAATAATTATAGCAGCACTTACTGGATGATATCTTGTCTTTGGGTATTTATGAGGTACATCGGAATACAGTTGAACAAACCTTACATTTGTCGGATATTTGCTAATCTGTCTTAACCGTCCTGACACTTGTAGTGAACGCCCGTCTAAATTACTCTGAAAATTAGCACACTCGGTAAGTCCGCATGCTGTTGATAATGTACCGCGTTGTCCTATTAATGGCTCAATCCCAGACCTAGACCAATACAAGCTTTCGCTTTCGTCCTGTAATTGTATGTTTACTCCAACATGTACACATATCATATTCACCGCGTCATTGTCAGTAATTGGTAGATTTACATGCCCACGGTCTTTTTCACCAAATCTATAGCTGAAAAGGAACTTCCTAAAACCCTGAGGAACAACAACAGTATCGACACAGGATTGAAACATTTGAAGGACTGTGTCTCTATCACCTGGTAATATGAAAATCTGCCGTAAATCAAACACATTGTTTTTATCTATTGTTTCCTTGATTACACGACCAGGTATTGCCTCTCGAAACATTTCTTGAAGCTTAACTCTAATTTCAGTAATCCAGTTCAGCGTGGTCAAATTTATGACTTCCTTGTAATACGGCGTGTTACATTTATATTCTGGCAAAAGGCATAGTACGTATTCCCATCCACCATCATTTAAAATTGGTACACCTACACATTCTTTAAATGTCTTCAAGCTGACAGCATTGTACTTCGTTAAATCTTCATGTTTTTTCAACAATGTATAGACATTTTTTAACCTCGAACCGAGAAACAAGTGATGAAAGGATTGCGATGTGCCGGCCAGATTTTTCCACTCAATAGTTACACCATCAATATCTGTAGAAATGTCTAAGTCGTTCTCATATTCAAATGATGAAATTGATGTACTTCTTATGGATATGTACTCATGCTGACATAAAAATTCTGTCATACTTTTGTGTTTTTGAAAAACCCGTTTAAATGATAGTGCGTTCTCCATACCCGTCAATAAAAGGTGTTCATTCTCATCTGCCATTGACTCCATCTGGATACTTTCGACCATCTTATCCTGAATAAAAAATAAAATGTATCAGAACAAGCAAATTTAAAACTAACATTAACATTACCCTAGGTTGGTTACCCGACGCCGACTAATATTAACAAGACTTGCCGAAAAAACTTATCTCAGTGAGTTCATTACCCCGTTTGACTAATGTTACCAACAGGTAACCAGAGCTAGTTACCCCAGTTGACCAGTTGTAACATTAACCAGGTTAAATCTGAGTTGGTTACCCCGTTTAAACTATGTTGCCAAGAGATAACCAAACTTGATTACCCTGGTTGACCAAGGTTACCTACAGGTAACCAGAGCTGGTTACCCCAGTTGACCAATAATACCGTTACCAAGGTTTACCTCAGTTGGTTACCCCGTTTGACCTATGTTGCCAACAGATTACCAAAGTTGGTTACCGAACCCGGTTGACCAAAGCTTCCAAGAACTGCCGACAAAAGTTATTTTTAGTAACATGGTTACCCATGTTAACCGAAGTTGGTTACCCAGGTTAACCAATGTTACCATGAATTGCCGACAAAAGTTATTTTTAGTAACATGGTTACCCAGGTTAACCGGAGTTGGTTACTCAGGTTAACCAATGTTACCAAGACTTGCCGACAAAAGTTATTTTAAGAAACATGGTAACTCAGGTTACCCAAAATATTTTTATTACAGTAAAGGTTCTCTTATTGAGCCAATAAAGATATATATCAACAGCAGCAGCATCATCTTAATCATCATCACCATCAACAGCCAAAACAAGAACAACTATATTCATCACTATCATCATCAGCATCATCATCATGATCAGCATCGACAACAACAACAGCATTAACAATAATTATCATCATCATCATAATCTACCATCATCATCATCTACTCATTATAATAATCATCATCCCCATTGTCATCATCAGCATTTAAAACTTATACAACGATAACAACAAAAATCATCATTATCAACAACAACATAAACGTTCATCGACATCATGATATTATCATACTCCTCATCATCAGCATCAACATCAACAACAGCATTAACAATAATTTCCATCATCATCATCTACTCATTATAATAATCATTATCATCATTGTCAGCATCAAAATTTAAAACTAATACAACGACAACAACAATCATCATCATCAACAGCAACAATCATCGTCATCATGATATTATCATAATCCTCCTCCTGATCATTATCATCATCATCACAACAACAGCAACTATAATCACAATCATCAACAGCCAAAAAATTTATTTCATTAATTATCATACTCCTCTTCATCAGCAACTATGAACAGACGGAAAATGTTTTTAAAATCAAAATAATTAGAAATATTCTCATTGCAAAAAACACTTCTTATCAAATCAACTTACTTTAATATATAATATAATATCCGAAAACACTATAACATTTTATCCAAATAATTTCACAATACTGTACTCATTGAATGTCTATATACAAATGAAAAAATTTAAACAACTAACCGAATCTAACCAGAATAATGATTGACAAGTGGGCGGAGCAATTGTTCAAAACGAAATGAACATTCGCAGAACCCCCTATTCCTAACCCTAACCCTAACCCTAACCCCCTAACCCTAACCCTAACCCTAACCCTAACCCTAACCCTAACCCTAACAACAACCACACAAACAGCAACAGCCACATATACATCATCGGTAACCGAAAATAACCAAAACTGTATCAATCTAACTCTTATCCATACCAACTGCCCGCGGTAACCCAAACTAACCTTGGGTAACCGCGGTTACCCAAACTAACCCAGGTAACCGCGGGTAGATGTATGGTACAAAGTGGACTCTTTTTTGATATGCTTAAGCGGTTATAATCATACTTGTCATCATCAAGAACAACAGCAACAATATCACATTATCAGAAACTACACCATCATCATCAACAACAACACCAACAGCAACAACCACATTCACATCATCGGTAACCGTAACTTACCAAAACTGTATCAATCTAACTCTTACCCTTACCATCTACCCGCGGTAACCCAAACTAACCTTGGGTAACCACGGTTACCAAAACTAACCCGGGTAGCCGCGGGTAGATGAATGATACAAAGTGGACTGTTTTTTGAGATGCTTAAACGGTTATAATCTTACTTATCATCAAAAACAAGAACAACATCGTCAGCAGCATCAGCAATTGCATCATTATCATCAACAACAGCACAAACAGCCACAACCTTATTAACATCATGGGTATTCGAAACTAACCAAAACTAAAACTGTATCAATCTAACTTGTAACCTTGTTGGTTACCCAGGTTAACCAATGTTACCATGAATTGCCGACAAAAGTTATTTTTAGTAACATGGTTACCCAGGTTAACCGGAGTTGGTTACTCAGGTTAACCAATGTTACCAAGACTTGCCGACAAAAGTTATTTTAAGAAACATGGTAACTCAGGTTACCCAAAATATTTTTATTACAGTAAAGGTTCTCTTATTGAGCCAATAAAGATATATATCATCAGCAGCAGCATCATCTTAATCATCATCACCATCAACAGCCAAAACAAGAACAACTATATTCATCACTATCATCATCAGCATCATCATCATGATCAGCATCGACAACAACAACAGCATTAACAATAATTACCATCATCATCATCTAATTATTATAAAAATCATCATCACCATTGTCATCATCAGCATTTAAAACTTATACAACGATAACAACAAAAATCATCATTATCAACAACAACATAAACGTTCATCGACATCATGATATTATCATACTCCTCATCATCAGCATCAACATCAACAACAGCATTAACAATAATTTCCATCATCATCATCTACTCATTATAATAATTATTATCATCATTGTCATCATCAAAATTTAAAACTAATACAACGACTACAACAATCATCATCATCAACAGCAACAATCATCATCATCATGATATTATCATAATCCTCCTCCTGATCATTATCATCATCATCACAACAACAGCAACTATAATCACAATCATCAACAGCCAAAAAATTTATTTCATTAATTATCATACTCCTCTTCATCAGCAACTATGAACAGACACAAAATGTTTTTAAAATCAAAATAATTAGAAATATTCTCATTGCAAAAAACACTTCTTATCAAATTAATTTACTTTAATATATAATATAATATCCGAAAACACTATAACATTTTATCCAAATAATTTCACAATACTGTACTCATTGAATGTCTATATACAAATGAAAAAATTCAAACAACTAACCGAATCTAACCAGAATAATGATTGACAAGTGGGCGGAGCAATTGTTCAAAACGAAATGAACATTCGCAAAACCCCCTATTCCTAACCCTAACCCTAACCCTAACCCTAACCCTAACCCTAACCCTAACCCCTAACCCTAACCCTAAACCCCTAACCCCTAACCCTAACCCTAACCCCTAACCCTAACCCTAACCCTAACCCTAACCCTAACCCCCTAACCCTAACCCTAACCCTAACCCTAACCCTAACCCTAACCCTAACCCTAAAAGGGTATACCCCCACTTACTCTTTTTTCTTCACTTCAACTTTCTCACTCGCTTTTCACTATCCAAGTCTAACCATATTACCCCATTTCTCTTTACTATGTTTCTTGCTCTATTCTCGATGAATGTTGGGTTCAACATGTGAAATGACTTGGATTGCATTGTAAGTACGGCATTGTCAGGTAATTGAGTACTGGTTCCTTATGTGTCCAGGAAAAATAATCACTTGACTGTACTGTCAACAGCCGCTCTACTGGAACCGATGATAAGCATTGCATCTTTCATGGAATGGGATATGGAACAAATTAAAATTGAAAACAACAACAACAATTTCGCTCATGTATAATTCTCTGTTGCAAGGTAATGTTCAACAATCTTTAAATGGAAACTTTGAAAACATAATACAATTGCATAGTAAGTACGATACTGTCAGATTATAGAGTACTGTTTTTTGTGTCAGGGAAAAATAAATAGGAATAGCTGACTACAGTATTTATGGTGGCACATTTCTTTTTCCAGATAACTACATAACTTACAAGTTGGTTAATTGGCTACGTAACTTGATAACTACTTACCAGTTAGAGAATTTATATATGTGGTAAATGGTTAACTAGTTACGTTACCAGTTAATCAAATAATTAACTGTTTAGTTGTGTGGTTATCAGGAAGCAGAAATACGCCACCACAGTATATATATATATATATACATATTAAATATATTTGCTTTCTTTTCTCGTTAATTACGTGCGCTTCTGTAAGCGCAGTAGTTTCTTCCGAAATGAATTGTACGATCGGTCAGGTAAATGTAAGTCTCGACAGGCAGTCTTATATTGATTATATTTACTTGCTAAGGTTAATTGACTATCAACGCATAGATTACCCACAATGGCTAGTTCAATTGGTGACCACTTGGAGTAACATTGGTGACTGGGTACATGACTATGCAAGTCTTGCACATCAGTCACTTCGGGAACTACAACTACGTTATCATCTGGCTCTACATGGTCATGGGTGTCATCTTGCAAAGACAAAACGGGGTCCTTGATAAGTTCACGGTTTGGTGGGGTATCTTTTATTTCAGTCTTGATTGCCTCATGTTTCAATGGTATAGACGAATGCAGGCTATAAATTTTAACACTGTTTACACCCGGAATGAGGAATGGTGATTGTATCTCTAGCTGTCTTAATGTAGACTGAGGAACTGGCAGATCGTTCACTAGTTGGCGTAATGAGTAAAAATGAACATAATGTCCGTCTTGGATGAAGGCCACACACGAGATAAAAGCCAATACCTTCACTTTATCATCAACGTGTAGAGATTTCTCTTTGATCTTCTCCAGTGAGCTTTTAATCCATGGGAATACAACACCAGACCACTTGGATGAATGACACAGTTTACGGTTCTCAAGTTCGGTTAACACCAAGTTTTGCATGAGCGCACAATCACGTTCCAGTTCACCATCTTGGTCAGAGACATCTGTGACAACCCAATAGCCGCAGCTAAATTCCCAATACAATCCCAGATTTCGGTGATCATCGTAATTCCGAAAAGCGGGGAAGTAACTTAACTTCATTCCATTTATACCTTGTTCAATTACGTCTTCCACATTAACCTTCATTTTATGCAATAACTTTCTCACTTCGCCAAACACATAGGTGCACTTAAAGTTCTTAGCTGTACACAACCTTTTCACTAAGTCTGCCACCGTGATACCGCCCACTATTTTGGGTTTGGTCCTTCCATCGGCTTTCAATAAACGCAAATAATTGTCATAGCAGGTAAATAATTTGCCACTCGTATGGAAATCTCTCAGTATTATGTCTAATAAGCGACGGCCTAACGCTAAATTACTGCCACCGATTAAGTTGTATAAGCCACTTATGCTTTGCAGCTTTCGTTGGATACCCTGATTTTTGGTGAAAATAGAAACAGGTGGCAAAGTTCTATCGTCAACACAACAAGAGCCACTGTTGTCCAAACACAGAAAACCTCTCTGGTCGGTCAGGCAACGGGTTGGGTACTGGATACCGGGTCCGAGATTCTTCGAGTATTGATTCGACAAACTACACAATGGACGTCCCCACAAAAGCTTCTCGAGCGCAAGTTCAATCTGGTACACGTCCCAGGTCAACCGTGTGTCGCCAGTTCCTCTTCCAGACCGGAAAGCAGACTCCAAAAATTTGTGAAGAGATAGACCTACCACTCTACACAGTTTCAACGTGCTGGCATGTCTTAAGAATGGTACTATCAGTGGGTGTTTTTCGAGCAATTCTCCAAGACGTTCTAGTCGTACAAATTCTGCTCCAGTAACGGAACTGGACCGCTGGCCAATACTTATAACAAACTCCAATCTGCATACTCCTCGGTCCATTTGAAAAAAGTTGTTTTGTATTTCAGACAGGTATGTCAATGCGTCAGTGTACAGGTTTTTCTGACCTACAGCCGTAAAAAGACCTTCAAGCATGATCACGGATGCGGACACTGGATGCACTCTACTCTTCGGATAACGGTGAGGTAAGTCCGAGTATAATTGCACGAATCGGATGCTTTCTGGTAAAGTACATACCGCCTTCAAATCGTTACTAATCTGCAACCGGCGGTTGGTCAGTGGTGACTGCAGGTTGGCACATTCAAAAAATGAGCAGGCAGACGTTAGCATACAGTTCGAACCACCCGACGACAAACTTTCCACTCCTGCTCGAGACCAAAACATATCCACAAAGTCCGAGGATATCCGATGACCAACATGCACGCAGATGTCTTTTACGGCATTGGCATCCTTAACGGGTAAGTCCACCGGGGTCTCACACTTCTCACCGAATCTGAATGAAAACAACATTTTCTGGAAATCAGGAAGTCCAATCAAATCAGTGTGTTCTAAGGCACGCTGAAATGTGTCCAACACATGAATTTGATGGCCTGGCAACACAAACAATCGCTTGGCGTCATTTAAGTTATTTTTGGCCAAAGTGTCTATAGCGATACCTTGTCTGAACATGTCCTTCAGACCATCCTGAAAACGAGATTTCAGTCTTTCAATGTAAGTGTATGTTAAACGGGTAAGTACTGCATAATCGTATATTGTTCTTGATTCATTAGGTTTCGGAATAAATCCCAGCCAAGTCTCGAATGATCCATCATATATAATTTGAGTTCCAACGCAATCTTTTAGCACCGCTAAACTGTTATCTGAATAACAACGGAGATTCAAATGTTTCTTGATAACAGGGTAAAAACGACGTAAACTTCGTACCCCTAATGGTAATAGTTCGAAATGGCGAAACTCAGACTTCAGACCGGTTGCAATGTTCAACCACTCAATAGTCACTCCATCGATATCAGAAGTATGTAGTAATTCCTCTTGGTCTACTCCCATTTTAAGGGCAGTAGGTCGAACAGCTATATGATCATCACGATGCAAAAACTTAAGTAAACTGTTGTTCTTTTTCCACGACTCGGCGAAACTAATAGAATTTTCCGTCGCTGTGTCAATTAAAAACAAACTTTCCTCATCATCTTCCTCTTCCTCAGACTCATCTCTCCTTCTTTCACCTGAAATGACATGAAAACACAAGGTAAGTCAAAAGATAATACAGTTTGTTTGGGTTTAACGGCGCATCACTACAAAACTGTTAATTTGGGGTAAACTAAGAGTTAACTAGAGTTTACTAGGAGTTTACTCCTGTTCATTGCTATTTCCGTTTAAAATCGATAAGGGGTAAATTAAGTAATTTGGGGTAAACTAAGAGTTAACTAGAGTTTACTAGGAGTTTACTCCTGTTCATTACTATTTCCGTTTAAAATCAATTAGTGGTAAACTAGGAGTTAGCTAGAGTTTACTCGAACTTTACTCCTGTTTACTACTATTTCCTTTCTAAATCAATGACGGGGTTAACTAGGAGTAAACTAGAGTTTACTAGGAGTTTACTCCTGTTCACTACTATTTCCTTTCAGAATCAATTAGGGGGTTAACTAGGAGTTAACTAGAGTTTACTAGGAGTTTACTCCTGTTTACTACTATTTCCTTTTAAAATCAATTTGGGTAAACTAGGAGTTACCTAGGGTTTACTAGGAGTTTACTCCTGTTTACTACTTACTATTTCCTTTTAAAATCAATTAGTGGTAAACTAGGAGTTAACTAGAGTTTACTACGAGTTTACTCCTGTTTACTACTATTTCCTTTTAAAATTAATTAGTGGTAAACTAGGAGTTAACTAGAGTTTACTAGGAGTTTACTCCTGTTTACTACTATTTCCTTTTAAAATCAATTAGGGGTAAACAAGGAGTTAAATAGAGTGTAATCTAAAATGCACAGAAAACATGATAGGAAAACACAAAGGTAACTCAAAGGACAATACAGTGAATATCACAAAGCAGGGTTAGTATGGGTAAGCTTACCATTTTCGGTTTACTCAAAGTGTACATAGGACAAACTTCCATCACCATTCATCATGTTAACGGTTTGGGGTTGTATTCGGAGTTTACTCCAAGATTACTCTAACTCTACCCTAACCTTTTTTCTTTACTCCAAGTTTCTCACCCTCATAACTAGGTTCATTTCTGTTACAATACAAGCCCTATCTCATACCCTTTAACAGTATACAACAGCTTTAGCCAGCTCCGCGTTGGTTCGAATCACATCCAAAACCCACCTCGTTGTTTCCTTGAGCAAGAAACTTAATCCTAATTGCTTAGTACCAGGGACCAGGAAGCGGACTCGAGAGTGATTAATATACGTTGTAAGAACTTGTTTTACATTCGAGCTAAAATAAATTTGTATAAACAAGTTTTAGGGTACCGAACCCCAAACCCAAATTGAGCAAACCACAACTTACCATTTTCCGTATCATTATCAATCACGAACAAACCATCAGTTTGATCTTCTCCCTCATACTCTATTCTTGTACTATAATACATATCACCTAAAATGACAGGTAAGTAAAAGGTCAATACAGTGAATATCACAAAACAAGGTAAGTATGGGTTAGGGTTGGAGTTTACTAGGAATTAATTCGGGGTTTACTCCTTTTCCATTTAAATTCAGTTTGGGTAAACTAGGAGTTAACTAGAGTTTACTCGGAGTTTACTCTGACTTACTATCATTACCTGTCGGAATCAGTTAGGATAAACTCCGAGTAAACTAGAATTTACTCAGATTCTACTTGGGGTTAACTCCCGCTTACTAGCTTCTCCACTAAAAAAAATGTGGGTAAACTAAGAGTTCACGAGAGTTTACTCCGGGTTTACTCCCGCTTACTACCTTTTCCATTTAAAACCAATTGGGGTAAACTAGGAGTTAACTAGAGTTTACTCGGGGTTTACTCCTGCTTACTACTTTTTCCATTTAAAATCATTTGAGGGTATACTAGGAGTTTACTAGAGTTTACTCGGGGTTTACTCCTGCTTACTACTTTTTCTACTTTTTCCATTTAAAATCTTTTGAGGGTATACTAGGAGTTTACTAGAGTTTACTCGGGGTTTACTCCTGCTTACTACTTTTTCTAATTTTTCCATTTAATATCATTTGAGGGTATACTAGGAGTTAACTAGAGTTTACTCGGGGTTTACTACTGCTTACTACTTTTTCCATTTAAAATCATTTGAGGGTATACTAGGAGTTTACTAGAGTTTACTCGGGGTTTACTCCTGCTTACTACTTTTTCTACTTTTTCCATCTAAAATCATTTGAGGGTATACTAGGAGTTTACTAGAGTTTACTCGGGGTTTACTCCTGCTTACTACTTTTTCTACTTTTTCCATTTAAAATCATTTGAGGGTATACTAGGAGTTTACTAGAGTTTACTCGGGGTTTACTCCTGCTTACTATTTTTCTATTCAAGATCATTTGGGGGTAAACTAGGAGTTTACTAGAGTTTACTCGGAGTTTACTCCGATTTCAATTTTAACACTATTGTTAAATGATTAATGCTGCTACTTCAATATTCGGACACATTCTGTCCTTTTGAGCGAAAGTATGTTAATATTTTATATAATCCGCACGGACATAAATACCAAATTAAGCACAAAAGTCAGTTAAATCAGGTAAACATGGTTTACAATTTCATTTTAAAATCAATTGCAGATAAGCTCCGGGTTCACTCGGATTTCAATTACAATTTATAATTTCATGAGCAAATTGGCTTAATTCTCACTTAAAATAATTTAACATTTTTAAATATTTAAAAATTCAATAAATGTCATGAAATAAATAATTTCCATTCAATGTTACATTTAATTCTAAAAATCAACAAAAATAAAAATATGTCATGAATATCTTTAAATACATTGGCAAGTACATACGAATAATATTAATAAATAAACAAAAATAAAATAATACAATTCAAAATCTTACCTCGATTCATCCTAAATCCAATATAATTAAATTTAAATTCAAAAATAAAATATTCACTATTACATACAAAAAAACACAACCTATCGCTAGGAAATCCAGATTCCAACTGAAACGTTTACAGTAATACTTCCGGTAAAGACCAACTACGCATGCGCAAAAAATCATCCAATCAGTGAAGAGATTCAGTCACGTGATGGCCATCTCTGGATGGCCATCTTTCGTTTTTTCCCTATACCCTAACCCTAACCCTAACCCTAACCCTAACCCTAACCCTAACCCTAACCCTAACCCTAACCCTAACCCTAACCCTAACCCTAACCCTAACCCTAACCCTAACCCTAACCCTATACCAGCATGAAACAGTCTCCTGCCATCTTCTTTACGGCCTTATTTTTAGTAACATGGTTACCCATGTTAACCGAAGTTGGTTACCCAGGTTAACCAATGTTACCATGAATTGCCGACAAAAGTTATTTTAAGAAAAATGGTAACTCAGGTTACCCAAAATATTTTTATTACAGTAAAGGTTCTCTTATTGAGCCAATAAAGATATATATCATCAGCAGCAGCATCATCTTAATCATCATCACCATCAACAGCCAAAACAAGAACAACTATATTCATCACTATCATCATCAGCATCATCATCATGATCAGCATCGACAACAACAACAGCATTAACAATAATTACCATCATCATCATCTACTCATTATAATAATTATTATCATCATTTTCATCATCAAAATTTAAAACTAATACAACGACAACAACAATCATCATCATCAACAGCAACAATCATCATCATCATGATATTATCATAATCCTCCTCCTGATCATTATCATCATCATCACAACAACAGCAACTATAATCACAATCATCAACAGCCAAAAAATTTATTTCATTAATTATCATACTCCTCTTCATCAGCAACTATGAACAGACACAAAATGTTTTTAAAATCAAAATAATTAGAAATATTCTCATTGCAAAAAACACTTCTTATCAAATTAACTTACTTTAATATATAATATAATATCCGAAAACACTATAACATTTTATCCAAATAATTTCACAATACTGTACTCATTGAATGTCTATATACAAATGAAAAAAATCAAACAACTAACCGAATCTAACCAGAATAATGATTGACAAGTGGGCGGAGCAATTGTTCAAAACGAAATGAACATTCGCAAAACCCCCTATTCCTAACCCTAACCCTAACCCTAACCCTAACCCTAACCCCTAACCCTAACCCTAACCCTAACCCTAACCCTAACCCTAACCCTAACCCTAACCCTAACCCTAACCCTAACCCTAACCCTAACCCTAACCCTAACCCTAACCCTAACCCTAACCCTAACCCTAACCCTAACCCTAACCCTAACCCTAACCCTAACCCTAACCCTAACCCTAACCCTAACCCTAACCCTAACCCTAACCCTAACCCTAACCCTAACCCTAACCCTAACCCTAACCCATACATCTACCCGCGGTTACCTGGGTTAGTTTGGGTAACCGCGGTTACCCAAGGTTAGTTTGGGCTACCGCGGGCAGTTGGTATGGATAAGAGTTAGATTGATACAGTTTTGGTTATTTTCGGTTACCGATGATGTATATGTGGCTGTTGCTGTTTGTGTGGTTGTTGTTGATGATGATGCAGTTGCTGATAATAGTACTGTGGTTTTGGATGATGATAAGTATGATTATAATTGTTAAAGCGACTGCATCATTATCAAGAGCAACAACACAAACAGCCACAACCTTATTTTCATCATCAGTAACCGAAACTTACCAAAACTGTATCAATCTAACTTGCAATCTTACCATCTGCCCGCGGTTACCCGAACTTACTCTAGGTAATCGCGGTTACCCAAACTAACCCAGGTAACCGCTGGTAGATGTATGATACAAAGTGGACTCTTTTTTGAGACGCTTTAACGATCATCATCGGTAACCGAAACTATAAAGGGGCCTTCACTCTAAACAAAGGCCTTTACACACTACAGAGGTCTTTAACTTATACATAGGCCTTTAGCCTATTCAGACTGTTTCACCCTATAAAAGTGCTAACTCAAACCCCAGATAAAACAAGTCTAATTGCTTTAATACAATTTTACCAACTTTATTTAAAGCAGAATATTTCAAAATAATGTCATGACAATGAAATTACACAACCTTAACAGACATAAAGTTTATAATCAGCTATTATTCCTTTTTAACTCTGAAATAGCGATCGTGAAATCTTTTCACAAATCAAATACGTAATAAAACAGTACAACTTATATAACAATATAAATGGACAGTAATTTCAAAAACAAAATATTTCCGAATTGTTTTCGGTATTACATTTTCACAAACATTATTTGGAAATTATGAATAATATCAAAGAAATTAAATCTACACAATTATTACTTAAAAATACCTTTCCGCATATTGCTTCTTTTAAGGTTGAAAAGGAAATCACTATTATTCAATACGTATACAAAACTGTTTTTAAATAGCAATTCAATGCTTCTTGCATTTTCAGAAAGTCAACATAACACTGTCTTCGAAGAAAGGCTCATAACCTGACCTTAAATAACACACTAGTGTCCATAACTTATGTCAATAACAGCAATCAACTTTACAGCTGGTCACCAAGTACACTCTGGGCTAAATCAAACTCCTCCTGCAATGTTTTTTTCTCCGAGTTTCTGCGTTCTTTTCTTTTAATTGTCCTTTTTTTTTAGTAAACCAGCTAACAGGTTCAGTTATACCTTCTGCAACTTTACCGCTACTCCAGATACCACCATGAATACCAGCATGAAACAGTCTCCTGCCATCTTCTTTACGGCCTGAAAAACATTAAAAGAATGATAAATAATAGAAATAATTAATGAGTTGGGTTTTACGGCAATTCGAAACAAATTGGCCATTTAGCGACGGAATAGTAAAAACAGGTTTATCAAAATTTAAATAGTCCAGGATAGGATTCGCGAGTATTTCTATAATCTAAAAGCCTCCAACACAATCGAACTAAAATGAATTCTGTATAATCTAATTTCAGTTTTAGAGTATCAGGAAGTCCATGAACAGCTAGGTTACAAAGCTAAAGTAACATGATAAAACATTATAAACCTAAGTTGGTTACCGAACCCGGTTGACCAAAGCTTCCAAGAACTGCCGACAAAAGTTATTTTTAGTAACATGGTTACCCATGTTAACCGAAGTTGGTTACCCAGGTTAACCAATGTTACCATGAATTGCCGACAAAAGTTATTTTTAGTAACATGGTTACCCAGGTTAACCGGAGTTGGTTACTCAGGTTAACCAATGTTACCAAGACTTGCCGACAAAAGTTATTTTAAGAAACATGGTAACTCAGGTTACCCAAAATATTTTTATTACAGTAAAGTATTGAGCCAATAAAGATATATATCATCATCAGCAGCATCATCTTAATCATCATCACCATCAACAGCCAAAACAAGAACAACTATATTCATCACTATCATCATCAGCATCATCATCATGATCAGCATCGACAACAACAACAGCATTAACAATAATTACCATCATCATCATCTACTCATTATAATAATCATCATCACCATTGTCATCATCAGCATTTAAAACTTATACAACGATAACAACAAAAATCATCATTATCAACAACAACATAAACGTTCATCGACATCATGATATTATCATACTCCTCATCATCAGCATCAACATCAACAACAGCATTAACAATAATTTCCATCATCATCATCTACTCATTATAATAATTATTATCATCATTGTCATCATCAAAATTTAAAACTAATACAACGACAACAACAATCATCATCATCAACAGCAACAATCATCATCATCATGATATTATCATAATCCTCCTCCTGATCATTATCATCATCATCACAACAACAGCAACTATAATCACAATCATCAACAGCCAAAAATTTTATTTCATTAATTATCATACTCCTCTTCATCAGCAACTATGAACAGACACAAATGTTTTTAAAATCAAAATAATTAGAAATATTCTCATTGCAAAAAACACTTCTTATCAAATTAACTTACTTTAATATATAATATAATATCCGAAAACACTATAACATTTTATCCAAATAATTTCACAATACTGTACTCATTGAATGTCTATATACAAATGAAAAAATTCAAACAACTAACCGAATCTAACCAGAATAATGATTGACAAGTGGGCGGAGCAATTGTTCAAAACGAAATGAACATTCGCAGAACCCCCTATTCCTAACCCTAACCCTAACCCTAACCCTAACCCCTAACCCTAACCCTAACCCCTAACCCTAACCCTAACCCTAACCCTAACCCTAACCCTAACCCTAACCCTGGTTACCCAGGTTAACCAATGTTACCATGAATTGCCGACAAAAGTTATTTTTAGTAACATGGTTACCCAGGTTAACCGGAGTTGGTTACTCAGGTTAACCAATGTTACCAAGACTTGCCGACAAAAGTTATTTTAAGAAACATGGTAACTCAGGTTACCCAAAATATTTTTATTACAGTAAAGTATTGAGCCAATAAAGATATATATCATCATCAGCAGCATCATCTTAATCATCATCACCATCAACAGCCAAAACAAGAACAACTATATTCATCACTATCATCATCAGCATCATCATCATGATCAGCATCGACAACAACAACAGCATTAACAATAATTACCATCATCATCATCTACTCATTATAATAATCATCATCACCATTGTCATCATCAGCATTTAAAACTTATACAACGATAACAACAAAAATCATCATTATCAACAACAACATAAACGTTCATCGACATCATGATATTATCATACTCCTCATCATCAGCATCAACATCAACAACAGCATTAACAATAATTTCCATCATCATCATCTACTCATTATAATAATTATTATCATCATTGTCATCATCAAAATTTAAAACTAATACAACGACAACAACAATCATCATCATCAACAGCAACAATCATCATCATCATGATATTATCATAATCCTCCTCCTGATCATTATCATCATCATCACAACAACAGCAACTATAATCACAATCATCAACAGCCAAAAATTTTATTTCATTAATTATCATACTCCTCTTCATCAGCAACTATGAACAGACACAAATGTTTTTAAAATCAAAATAATTAGAAATATTCTCATTGCAAAAAACACTTCTTATCAAATTAACTTACTTTAATATATAATATAATATCCGAAAACACTATAACATTTTATCCAAATAATTTCACAATACTGTACTCATTGAATGTCTATATACAAATGAAAAAATTCAAACAACTAACCGAATCTAACCAGAATAATGATTGACAAGTGGGCGGAGCAATTGTTCAAAACGAAATGAACATTCGCAGAACCCCCTATTCCTAACCCTAACCCCCCTAACCATAACCCTAACCCCCCCTAACCCTAACCCCTAACCCTAACCCTAACCCTTGACAAGTGGGCGGAGCAATTGTTCAAAACGAAATGAACATTCGCAGAACCCCCTATTCCTAACCCTAACCCTAACCCTAACCCTAACCCTAACCCTAACCCTAACCCTAACCCTAACCCTAACCCTAACCCATACATCTACCTGCGGTTACCTGGGTTAGTTTGGGTAACCGCGGTTACCCAAGGTTAGTTTGGGCTACCGCGGGCAGTTGGTATGGATAAGAGTTAGATTGATACAGTTTTGGTTATTTTCGGTTACCGATGATGTATATGTGGCTGTTGCTGTTTGTGTGGTTGTTGTTGATGATGATGCAGTTGCTGATAATAGTACTGTGGTTTTGGATGATGATAAGTATGATTATAATTGTTAAAGCGACTGCATCATTATCAAGAGCAACAACACAAACAGCCACAACCTTATTTTCATCATCAGTAACCGAAACTTACCAAAACTGTATCAATCTAACTTGCAATCTTACCATCTGCCCGCGGTTACCCGAACTTACTCTAGGTAATCGCGGTTACCCAAACTAACCCAGGTAACCGCTGGTAGATGTATGATACAAAGTGGACTCTTTTTTGAGACGCTTTAACGATCATCATCGGTAACCGAAACTATAAAGGGGCCTTCACTCTAAACAAAGGCCTTTACACACTACAGAGGTCTTTAACTTATACATAGGCCTTTAGCCTATTCAGACTGTTTCACCCTATAAAAGTGCTAACTCAAACCCCAGATAAAACAAGTCTAATTGCTTTAATACAATTTTACCAACTTTATTTAAAGCAGAATATTTCAAAATAATGTCATGACAATGAAATTACACAACCTTAACAGACATAAAGTTTATAATCAGCTATTATTCCTTTTTAACTCTGAAATAGCGATCGTGAAATCTTTTCACAAATCAAATACGTAATAAAACAGTACAACTTATATAACAATATAAATGGACAGTAATTTCAAAAACAAAATATTTCCGAATTGTTTTCGGTATTACATTTTCACAAACATTATTTGGAAATTATGAATAATATCAAAGAAATTAAATCTACACAATTATTACTTAAAAATACCTTTCCGCATATTGCTTCTTTTAAGGTTGAAAAGGAAATCACTATTATTCAATACGTATACAAAACTGTTTTTAAATAGCAATTCAATGCTTCTTGCATTTTCAGAAAGTCAACATAACACTGTCTTCGAAGAAAGGCTCATAACCTGACCTTAAATAACACACTAGTGTCCATAACTTATGTCAATAACAGCAATCAACTTTACAGCTGGTCACCAAGTACACTCTGGGCTAAATCAAACTCCTCCTGCAATGTTTTTTTCTCCGAGTTTCTGCGTTCTTTTCTTTTAATTGTCCTTTTTTTTTTAGTAAACCAGCTAACAGGTTCAGTTATACCTTCTGCAACTTTACCGCTACTCCAGATACCACCATGAATACCAGCATGAAACAGTCTCCTGCCATCTTCTTTACGGCCTGAAAAACATTAAAAGAATGATAAATAATAGAAATAATTAATGAGTTGGGTTTTACGGCAATTCGAAACAAATTGGCCATTTAGCGACGGAATAGTAAAAACAGGTTTATCAAAATTTAAATAGTCCAGGATAGGATTCGCGAGTATTTCTATAATCTAAAAGCCTCCAACACAATCGAACTAAAATGAATTCTGTATAATCTAATTTCAGTTTTAGAGTATCAGGAAGTCCATGAACAGCTAGGTTACAAAGCTAAAGTAACATGATAAAACATTATAAACCTAAGTTGGTTACCGAACCCGGTTGACCAAAGCTTCCAAGAACTGCCGACAAAAGTTATTTTTAGTAACATGGTTACCCATGTTAACCGAAGTTGGTTACCCAGGTTAACCAATGTTACCATGAATTGCCGACAAAAGTTATTTTTAGTAACATGGTTACCCAGGTTAACCGGAGTTGGTTACTCAGGTTAACCAATGTTACCAAGACTTGCCGACAAAAGTTATTTTAAGAAACATGGTAACTCAGGTTACCCAAAATATTTTTATTACAGTAAAGTATTGAGCCAATAAAGATATATATCATCATCAGCAGCATCATCTTAATCATCATCACCATCAACAGCCAAAACAAGAACAACTATATTCATCACTATCATCATCAGCATCATCATCATGATCAGCATCGACAACAACAACAGCATTAACAATAATTACCATCATCATCATCTACTCATTATAATAATCATCATCACCATTGTCATCATCAGCATTTAAAACTTATACAACGATAACAACAAAAATCATCATTATCAACAACAACATAAACGTTCATCGACATCATGATATTATCATACTCCTCATCATCAGCATCAACATCAACAACAGCATTAACAATAATTTCCATCATCATCATCTACTCATTATAATAATTATTATCATCATTGTCATCATCAAAATTTAAAACTAATACAACGACAACAACAATCATCATCATCAACAGCAACAATCATCATCATCATGATATTATCATAATCCTCCTCCTGATCATTATCATCATCATCACAACAACAGCAACTATAATCACAATCATCAACAGCCAAAAATTTTATTTCATTAATTATCATACTCCTCTTCATCAGCAACTATGAACAGACACAAATGTTTTTAAAATCAAAATAATTAGAAATATTCTCATTGCAAAAAACACTTCTTATCAAATTAACTTACTTTAATATATAATATAATATCCGAAAACACTATAACATTTTATCCAAATAATTTCACAATACTGTACTCATTGAATGTCTATATACAAATGAAAAAATTCAAACAACTAACCGAATCTAACCAGAATAATGATTGACAAGTGGGCGGAGCAATTGTTCAAAACGAAATGAACATTCGCAGAACCCCCTATTCCTAACCCTAACCCTAACCCTAACCCTAACCCTAACCCTAACCCTAACCCCCTAACCCTAACCCTAACCCCCCTAACAACAACAATCATCATCATCAACAGCAACAATCATCATCATCATGATATTATCATAATCCTCCTCCTGATCATTATCATCATCATCACAACAACAGCAACTATAATCACAATCATCAACAGCCAAAAAATTTATTTCATTAATTATCATACTCCTCTTCATCAGCAACTATGAACAGACACAAAATGTTTTTAAAATCAAAAAAATTAGAAATATTCTCATTGCAAAAAACACTTCTTATCAAATTAACTTACTTTAATATATAATATAATATCCGAAAACACTATAACATTTTATCCAAATAATTTCACAATACTGTACTCATTGAATGTCTATATACAAATGAAAAAATTCAAACAACTAACCGAATCTAACCAGAATAATGATTGACAAGTGGGCGGAGCAATTGTTCAAAACGAAATGAACATTCGCAAAACCCCCTATTCCTAACCCTAACCCTAACCCTAACCCTAACCCTAACCCTAACCCTAACCCTAACCCTAACCCTAACCCTAACCCTAACCCTAACCCTAACCCTAACCCTAACCCATACATCTACCCGCGGTTACCTGGGTTAGTTTGGGTAACCGCGGTTACCCAAGGTTAGTTTGGGCTACCGCGGGCAGTTGGTATGGATAAGAGTTAGATTGATACAGTTTTGGTTATTTTCGGTTACCGATGATGTATATGTGGCTGTTGCTGTTTGTGTGGTTGTTGTTGATGATGATGCAGTTGCTGATAATAGTACTGTGGTTTTGGATGATGATAAGTATGATTATAATTGTTAAAGCGACTGCATCATTATCAAGAGCAACAACACAAACAGCCACAACCTTATTTTCATCATCAGTAACCGAAACTTACCAAAACTGTATCAATCTAACTTGCAATCTTACCATCTGCCCGCGGTTACCCGAACTTACTCTAGGTAATCGCGGTTACCCAAACTAACCCAGGTAACCGCTGGTAGATGTATGATACAAAGTGGACTCTTTTTTGAGACGCTTTAACGATCATCATCGGTAACCGAAACTATAAAGGGGCCTTCACTCTAAACAAAGGCCTTTACACACTACAGAGGTCTTTAACTTATACATAGGCCTTTAGCCTATTCAGACTGTTTCACCCTATAAAAGTGCTAACTCAAACCCCAGATAAAACAAGTCTAATTGCTTTAATACAATTTTACCAACTTTATTTAAAGCAGAATATTTCAAAATAATGTCATGACAATGAAATTACACAACCTTAACAGACATAAAGTTTATAATCAGCTATTATTCCTTTTTAACTCTGAAATAGCGATCGTGAAATCTTTTCACAAATCAAATACGTAATAAAACAGTACAACTTATATAACAATATAAATGGACAGTAATTTCAAAAACAAAATATTTCCGAATTGTTTTCGGTATTACATTTTCACAAACATTATTTGGAAATTATGAATAATATCAAAGAAATTAAATCTACACAATTATTACTTAAAAATACCTTTCCGCATATTGCTTCTTTTAAGGTTGAAAAGGAAATCACTATTATTCAATACGTATACAAAACTGTTTTTAAATAGCAATTCAATGCTTCTTGCATTTTCAGAAAGTCAACATAACACTGTCTTCGAAGAAAGGCTCATAACCTGACCTTAAATAACACACTAGTGTCCATAACTTATGTCAATAACAGCAATCAACTTTACAGCTGGTCACCAAGTACACTCTGGGCTAAATCAAACTCCTCCTGCAATGTTTTTTTCTCCGAGTTTCTGCGTTCTTTTCTTTTAATTGTCCTTTTTTTTTAGTAAACCAGCTAACAGGTTCAGTTATACCTTCTGCAACTTTACCGCTACTCCAGATACCACCATGAATACCAGCATGAAACAGTCTCCTGCCATCTTCTTTACGGCCTGAAAAACATTAAAAGAATGATAAATAATAGAAATAATTAATGAGTTGGGTTTTACGGCAATTCGAAACAAATTGGCCATTTAGCGACGGAATAGTAAAAACAGGTTTATCAAAATTTAAATAGTCCAGGATAGGATTCGCGAGTATTTCTATAATCTAAAAGCCTCCAACACAATCGAACTAAAATGAATTCTGTATAATCTAATTTCAGTTTTAGAGTATCAGGAAGTCCATGAACAGCTAGGTTACAAAGCTAAAGTAACATGATAAAACATTATAAACCTAAGTTGGTTACCGAACCCGGTTGACCAAAGCTTCCAAGAACTGCCGACAAAAGTTATTTTTAGTAACATGGTTACCCATGTTAACCGAAGTTGGTTACCCAGGTTAACCAATGTTACCATGAATTGCCGACAAAAGTTATTTTTAGTAACATGGTTACCCAGGTTAACCGGAGTTGGTTACTCAGGTTAACCAATGTTACCAAGACTTGCCGACAAAAGTTATTTTAAGAAACATGGTAACTCAGGTTACCCAAAATATTTTTATTACAGTAAAGTATTGAGCCAATAAAGATATATATCATCATCAGCAGCATCATCTTAATCATCATCACCATCAACAGCCAAAACAAGAACAACTATATTCATCACTATCATCATCAGCATCATCATCATGATCAGCATCGACAACAACAACAGCATTAACAATAATTACCATCATCATCATCTACTCATTATAATAATCATCATCACCATTGTCATCATCAGCATTTAAAACTTATACAACGATAACAACAAAAATCATCATTATCAACAACAACATAAACGTTCATCGACATCATGATATTATCATACTCCTCATCATCAGCATCAACATCAACAACAGCATTAACAATAATTTCCATCATCATCATCTACTCATTATAATAATTATTATCATCATTGTCATCATCAAAATTTAAAACTAATACAACGACAACAACAATCATCATCATCAACAGCAACAATCATCATCATCATGATATTATCATAATCCTCCTCCTGATCATTATCATCATCATCACAACAACAGCAACTATAATCACAATCATCAACAGCCAAAAATTTTATTTCATTAATTATCATACTCCTCTTCATCAGCAACTATGAACAGACACAAATGTTTTTAAAATCAAAATAATTAGAAATATTCTCATTGCAAAAAACACTTCTTATCAAATTAACTTACTTTAATATATAATATAATATCCGAAAACACTATAACATTTTATCCAAATAATTTCACAATACTGTACTCATTGAATGTCTATATACAAATGAAAAAATTCAAACAACTAACCGAATCTAACCAGAATAATGATTGACAAGTGGGCGGAGCAATTGTTCAAAACGAAATGAACATTCGCAGAACCCCCTATTCCTAACCCTAACCCTAACCCTAACCCTAACCCTAACCCTAACCCTAACCCTAACCCTAACCCTAACCCTAACCCTAACCCTAACCCATACATCTACCCGCGGTTACCTGGGTTAGTTTGGGTAACCGCGGTTACCCAAGGTTAGTTTGGGCTACCGCGGGCAGTTGGTATGGATAAGAGTTAGATTGATACAGTTTTGGTTATTTTCGGTTACCGATGATGTATATGTGGCTGTTGCTGTTTGTGTGGTTGTTGTTGATGATGATGCAGTTGCTGATAATAGTACTGTGGTTTTGGATGATGATAAGTATGATTATAATTGTTAAAGCGACTGCATCATTATCAAGAGCAACAACACAAACAGCCACAACCTTATTTTCATCATCAGTAACCGAAACTTACCAAAACTGTATCAATCTAACTTGCAATCTTACCATCTGCCCGCGGTTACCCGAACTTACTCTAGGTAATCGCGGTTACCCAAACTAACCCAGGTAACCGCTGGTAGATGTATGATACAAAGTGGACTCTTTTTTGAGACGCTTTAACGATCATCATCGGTAACCGAAACTATAAAGGGGCCTTCACTCTAAACAAAGGCCTTTACACACTACAGAGGTCTTTAACTTATACATAGGCCTTTAGCCTATTCAGACTGTTTCACCCTATAAAAGTGCTAACTCAAACCCCAGATAAAACAAGTCTAATTGCTTTAATACAATTTTACCAACTTTATTTAAAGCAGAATATTTCAAAATAATGTCATGACAATGAAATTACACAACCTTAACAGACATAAAGTTTATAATCAGCTATTATTCCTTTTTAACTCTGAAATAGCGATCGTGAAATCTTTTCACAAATCAAATACGTAATAAAACAGTACAACTTATATAACAATATAAATGGACAGTAATTTCAAAAACAAAATATTTCCGAATTGTTTTCGGTATTACATTTTCACAAACATTATTTGGAAATTATGAATAATATCAAAGAAATTAAATCTACACAATTATTACTTAAAAATACCTTTCCGCATATTGCTTCTTTTAAGGTTGAAAAGGAAATCACTATTATTCAATACGTATACAAAACTGTTTTTAAATAGCAATTCAATGCTTCTTGCATTTTCAGAAAGTCAACATAACACTGTCTTCGAAGAAAGGCTCATAACCTGACCTTAAATAACACACTAGTGTCCATAACTTATGTCAATAACAGCAATCAACTTTACAGCTGGTCACCAAGTACACTCTGGGCTAAATCAAACTCCTCCTGCAATGTTTTTTTCTCCGAGTTTCTGCGTTCTTTTCTTTTAATTGTCCTTTTTTTTTTAGTAAACCAGCTAACAGGTTCAGTTATACCTTCTGCAACTTTACCGCTACTCCAGATACCACCATGAATACCAGCATGAAACAGTCTCCTGCCATCTTCTTTACGGCCTGAAAAACATTAAAAGAATGATAAATAATAGAAATAATTAATGAGTTGGGTTTTACGGCAATTCGAAACAAATTGGCCATTTAGCGACGGAATAGTAAAAACAGGTTTATCAAAATTTAAATAGTCCAGGATAGGATTCGCGAGTATTTCTATAATCTAAAAGCCTCCAACACAATCGAACTAAAATGAATTCTGTATAATCTAATTTCAGTTTTAGAGTATCAGGAAGTCCATGAACAGCTAGGTTACAAAGCTAAAGTAACATGATAAAACATTATAAACCTAAGTTGGTTACCGAACCCGGTTGACCAAAGCTTCCAAGAACTGCCGACAAAAGTTATTTTTAGTAACATGGTTACCCATGTTAACCGAAGTTGGTTACCCAGGTTAACCAATGTTACCATGAATTGCCGACAAAAGTTATTTTTAGTAACATGGTTACCCAGGTTAACCGGAGTTGGTTACTCAGGTTAACCAATGTTACCAAGACTTGCCGACAAAAGTTATTTTAAGAAACATGGTAACTCAGGTTACCCAAAATATTTTTATTACAGTAAAGTATTGAGCCAATAAAGATATATATCATCATCAGCAGCATCATCTTAATCATCATCACCATCAACAGCCAAAACAAGAACAACTATATTCATCACTATCATCATCAGCATCATCATCATGATCAGCATCGACAACAACAACAGCATTAACAATAATTACCATCATCATCATCTACTCATTATAATAATCATCATCACCATTGTCATCATCAGCATTTAAAACTTATACAACGATAACAACAAAAATCATCATTATCAACAACAACATAAACGTTCATCGACATCATGATATTATCATACTCCTCATCATCAGCATCAACATCAACAACAGCATTAACAATAATTTCCATCATCATCATCTACTCATTATAATAATTATTATCATCATTGTCATCATCAAAATTTAAAACTAATACAACGACAACAACAATCATCATCATCAACAGCAACAATCATCATCATCATGATATTATCATAATCCTCCTCCTGATCATTATCATCATCATCACAACAACAGCAACTATAATCACAATCATCAACAGCCAAAAATTTTATTTCATTAATTATCATACTCCTCTTCATCAGCAACTATGAACAGACACAAATGTTTTTAAAATCAAAATAATTAGAAATATTCTCATTGCAAAAAACACTTCTTATCAAATTAACTTACTTTAATATATAATATAATATCCGAAAACACTATAACATTTTATCCAAATAATTTCACAATACTGTACTCATTGAATGTCTATATACAAATGAAAAAATTCAAACAACTAACCGAATCTAACCAGAATAATGATTGACAAGTGGGCGGAGCAATTGTTCAAAACGAAATGAACATTCGCAGAACCCCCTATTCCTAACCCTAACCCTAACCCTAACCCTAACCCTAACCCTAACCCCCTAACCCTAACCCTAACCCCCCTAACAACAACAATCATCATCATCAACAGCAACAATCATCATCATCATGATATTATCATAATCCTCCTCCTGATCATTATCATCATCATCACAACAACAGCAACTATAATCACAATCATCAACAGCCAAAAAATTTATTTCATTAATTATCATACTCCTCTTCATCAGCAACTATGAACAGACACAAAATGTTTTTAAAATCAAAAAAATTAGAAATATTCTCATTGCAAAAAACACTTCTTATCAAATTAACTTACTTTAATATATAATATAATATCCGAAAACACTATAACATTTTATCCAAATAATTTCACAATACTGTACTCATTGAATGTCTATATACAAATGAAAAAATTCAAACAACTAACCGAATCTAACCAGAATAATGATTGACAAGTGGGCGGAGCAATTGTTCAAAACGAAATGAACATTCGCAAAACCCCCTATTCCTAACCCTAACCCTAACCCTAACCCTAACCCTAACCCTAACCCTAACCCTAACCCTAACCCTAACCCTAACCCTAACCCTAACCCTAACCCTAACCCATACATCTACCCGCGGTTACCTGGGTTAGTTTGGGTAACCGCGGTTACCCAAGGTTAGTTTGGGCTACCGCGGGCAGTTGGTATGGATAAGAGTTAGATTGATACAGTTTTGGTTATTTTCGGTTACCGATGATGTATATGTGGCTGTTGCTGTTTGTGTGGTTGTTGTTGATGATGATGCAGTTGCTGATAATAGTACTGTGGTTTTGGATGATGATAAGTATGATTATAATTGTTAAAGCGACTGCATCATTATCAAGAGCAACAACACAAACAGCCACAACCTTATTTTCATCATCAGTAACCGAAACTTACCAAAACTGTATCAATCTAACTTGCAATCTTACCATCTGCCCGCGGTTACCCGAACTTACTCTAGGTAATCGCGGTTACCCAAACTAACCCAGGTAACCGCTGGTAGATGTATGATACAAAGTGGACTCTTTTTTGAGACGCTTTAACGATCATCATCGGTAACCGAAACTATAAAGGGGCCTTCACTCTAAACAAAGGCCTTTACACACTACAGAGGTCTTTAACTTATACATAGGCCTTTAGCCTATTCAGACTGTTTCACCCTATAAAAGTGCTAACTCAAACCCCAGATAAAACAAGTCTAATTGCTTTAATACAATTTTACCAACTTTATTTAAAGCAGAATATTTCAAAATAATGTCATGACAATGAAATTACACAACCTTAACAGACATAAAGTTTATAATCAGCTATTATTCCTTTTTAACTCTGAAATAGCGATCGTGAAATCTTTTCACAAATCAAATACGTAATAAAACAGTACAACTTATATAACAATATAAATGGACAGTAATTTCAAAAACAAAATATTTCCGAATTGTTTTCGGTATTACATTTTCACAAACATTATTTGGAAATTATGAATAATATCAAAGAAATTAAATCTACACAATTATTACTTAAAAATACCTTTCCGCATATTGCTTCTTTTAAGGTTGAAAAGGAAATCACTATTATTCAATACGTATACAAAACTGTTTTTAAATAGCAATTCAATGCTTCTTGCATTTTCAGAAAGTCAACATAACACTGTCTTCGAAGAAAGGCTCATAACCTGACCTTAAATAACACACTAGTGTCCATAACTTATGTCAATAACAGCAATCAACTTTACAGCTGGTCACCAAGTACACTCTGGGCTAAATCAAACTCCTCCTGCAATGTTTTTTTCTCCGAGTTTCTGCGTTCTTTTCTTTTAATTGTCCTTTTTTTTTAGTAAACCAGCTAACAGGTTCAGTTATACCTTCTGCAACTTTACCGCTACTCCAGATACCACCATGAATACCAGCATGAAACAGTCTCCTGCCATCTTCTTTACGGCCTGAAAAACATTAAAAGAATGATAAATAATAGAAATAATTAATGAGTTGGGTTTTACGGCAATTCGAAACAAATTGGCCATTTAGCGACGGAATAGTAAAAACAGGTTTATCAAAATTTAAATAGTCCAGGATAGGATTCGCGAGTATTTCTATAATCTAAAAGCCTCCAACACAATCGAACTAAAATGAATTCTGTATAATCTAATTTCAGTTTTAGAGTATCAGGAAGTCCATGAACAGCTAGGTTACAAAGCTAAAGTAACATGATAAAACATTATAAACCTAAGTTGGTTACCGAACCCGGTTGACCAAAGCTTCCAAGAACTGCCGACAAAAGTTATTTTTAGTAACATGGTTACCCATGTTAACCGAAGTTGGTTACCCAGGTTAACCAATGTTACCATGAATTGCCGACAAAAGTTATTTTTAGTAACATGGTTACCCAGGTTAACCGGAGTTGGTTACTCAGGTTAACCAATGTTACCAAGACTTGCCGACAAAAGTTATTTTAAGAAACATGGTAACTCAGGTTACCCAAAATATTTTTATTACAGTAAAGTATTGAGCCAATAAAGATATATATCATCATCAGCAGCATCATCTTAATCATCATCACCATCAACAGCCAAAACAAGAACAACTATATTCATCACTATCATCATCAGCATCATCATCATGATCAGCATCGACAACAACAACAGCATTAACAATAATTACCATCATCATCATCTACTCATTATAATAATCATCATCACCATTGTCATCATCAGCATTTAAAACTTATACAACGATAACAACAAAAATCATCATTATCAACAACAACATAAACGTTCATCGACATCATGATATTATCATACTCCTCATCATCAGCATCAACATCAACAACAGCATTAACAATAATTTCCATCATCATCATCTACTCATTATAATAATTATTATCATCATTGTCATCATCAAAATTTAAAACTAATACAACGACAACAACAATCATCATCATCAACAGCAACAATCATCATCATCATGATATTATCATAATCCTCCTCCTGATCATTATCATCATCATCACAACAACAGCAACTATAATCACAATCATCAACAGCCAAAAATTTTATTTCATTAATTATCATACTCCTCTTCATCAGCAACTATGAACAGACACAAATGTTTTTAAAATCAAAATAATTAGAAATATTCTCATTGCAAAAAACACTTCTTATCAAATTAACTTACTTTAATATATAATATAATATCCGAAAACACTATAACATTTTATCCAAATAATTTCACAATACTGTACTCATTGAATGTCTATATACAAATGAAAAAATTCAAACAACTAACCGAATCTAACCAGAATAATGATTGACAAGTGGGCGGAGCAATTGTTCAAAACGAAATGAACATTCGCAGAACCCCCTATTCCTAACCCTAACCCTAACCCCTAACCCTAACCCTAACCCTAACCCTAACCCTAACCCTAACCCTAACCCTAACCCCTTACTACGTAGGGCATCGGGAAAATGTGTTTAAACAAGTAAGTAACTACATTCAGGTACCAAAAAATGCGTGCAAACCTCGGGACACCAGGATGAGGGGCCTATTTTTGCTGTTCTATAGCCCTATATAGCCATATTGCACGGTATACTTTGCGGCTCTGTTGCCATGGCGCACCTCGGTGTGCGAATGTGATTTTTTGCAGTTAGGTTGCTAACCATCTAGGGCACCTAAAAACGTGTTTTAAACACCAAACCCACCACGTTCAGGTACCGAGATTACCCGTGCAAATCTCGGGACACCAGGATGAGCGGCGACTTTGGGGCTCTGTAGCCACTGCGCATCTCACTGCGCAGGTATGATTTTTGTGTAAATAGGTTGCTAACTACGTAGGGCATCGGGAAAATGTGTTTAAACAAGTAAGTAACTACATTCAGGTACCAAAAAACGCGTGCAAACCTCGGGACACCAGGATGAGGGGCCTATTTTTGCTGTTCTATAGCCCTATATAGCCATATTGCACGGTATACTTTGCGGCTCTGTTGCCATGGCGCACCTCGGTGTGCGAATGTGATTTTTTGCAGTTAGGTTGCTAACCATCTAGGGCACCTGATAAACGTGTTTAAACACCAAACCCACCACGTTCAGGTACCGAGATTACCCGTGCAAATCTCGGGACACCAGGATGAGGGGCGAATTTGGGGCTCTGTAGCCACTGCGCATCTCACTGCGCAGGTATGATTTTTGTGTAAATAGGTTGCTAACTACGTAGGGCATCGAGAAAATGTGTTTAAACAAGTAAGTAGCCACATTCAGGTACCAAAAAACGCGTGCAAACCTCGGGACACCAGGATGAGGGGCCTATTTTTGCTGTTCTATAGCCCTATATAGCCATATTGCACGGTATATTTTGCGGCTCTGTTGCCATGGCGCACCTCGGTGTGCGAATGTGATTTTTTGCAGTTAGGTTGCTAACCATCTAGGGCACCTGAAAAACGTGTTTAAACACCAAACCCACCACGTTCAGGTACCGAGATTACCCGTGCAAATCTCGGGACACCAGGATGAGGGGCGACTTTGGGGCTCTGTAGCCAATGCGCATCTCACTGCGCAGGTATGATTTTTGTGTAAATAGGTTGCTAACTACGTAGGGCATCGGGAAAATGTGTTTAAACAAGTAAGTAACTACATTCAGGTACCAAAAAACGCGTGCAAACCTCGGGACACCAGGATGAGGGGCCTATTTTTGCTGTTCTATAGCCCTATATAGCCATATTGCACGGTATACTTTGCGGCTCTGTTGCCATGGCGCACCTCGGTGTGCGAATGTGATTTTTTGCAGTTAGGTTGCTAACCATCTAGGGCACCTGAAAAACGTGTTTAAACACCAAACCCACCACGTTCAGGTACCGAGATTACCCGTGCAAATCTCGGGACACCAGGATGAGGGGCGACTTTGGGGCTCTGTAGCCACTGCGCATCTCACTGCGCAGGTATGATTTTTGTGTAAATAGGTTGCTAACTACGTAGGGCATCGGGAAAATGTGTTTAAACAAGTAAGTAACTACATTCAGGTACCAAAAAACGCGTGCAAACCTCGGGACACCAAGATGAGGGGCCTATTTTTGCTGTTCTATAGCCCTATATAGCCATATTGCACGGTATACTTTGCGGCTCTGTTGCCATGGCGCACCTCGGTGTGCGAATGTGATTTTTTGCAGTTAGGTTGCTAACCATCTAGGGCACCTGAAAAACGTGTTTAAACACCAAACCCACCACGTTCAGGTACCGAGATTACCCGTGCAAATCTCGGGACACCAGGATGAGGGGCGAATTTGGGGCTCTGTAGCCACTGCGCATCTCACTGCGCAGGTATGATTTTTGTGTAAATAGGTTGCTAACTACGTAGGGCATCGGGAAAATGTGTTTAAGCAAGTAAGTAACTACATTCAGGTACCAAAAAACGCGTGCAAACCTCGGGACACCAGGATGAGGGGCCTATTTTTGCTGTTCTATAGCCCTATATAGCCATATTGCACGGTATACTTTGCGGCTCTGTTGCCATGGCGCACCTCGGTGTGCGAATGTGATTTTTGGCAGTTAGGTTGCTAACCATCTAGGGCACCTGAAAAACGTGTTTAAACACCAAACCCACCACGTTCAGGTACCGAGATTACCCGTGCAAATCTCGGGACACCAGGATGAGGGGCGACTTTGGGGCTCTGTAGCCACTGCGCATCTCACTGCGCAGGTATGATTTTTGTGTAAATAGGTTGCTAACTACGTAGGGCATCGGGAAAATGTGTTTAAACAAGTAAGTAACTACATTCAGGTACCAAAAAACGCGTGCAAACCTCGGGACACCAGGATGAGGGGCCTATTTTTGCTGTTCTATAGCCCTATATAGCCATATTGCACGGTATACTTTGCGGCTCTGTTGCCATGGCGCACCTCGGTGTGCGAATGTGATTTTTTGCAGTTAGGTTGCTAACCATCTAGGGCACCTGAAAAACGTGTTTAAACACCAAACCCACCACGTTCAGGTACCGAGATTACCCGTGCAAATCTCGGGACACCAGGATGAGGGGCGACTTTGGGGCTCTGTAGCCACTGCGCATCTCACTGCGCAGGTATGATTTTTGTGTAAATAGGTTGCTAACTACGTAGGGCATCGGGAAAATGTGTTTAAACAAGTAAGTAACTACATTCAGGTACCAAAAAACGCGTGCAAACCTCGGGACACCAGGATGAGGGGCCTATTTTTGCTGTTCTATAGCCCTATATAGCCATATTGCACGGTATACTTTGCGGCTCTGTTGCCATGGCGCACCTCGGTGTGCGAATGTGATTTTTTGCAGTTAGGTTGCTAACCATCTAGGGCACCTGAAAAACGTGTTTAAACACCAAACCCACCACGTTCAGGTACCGAGATTACCCGTGCAAATCTCGGGACACCAGGATGAGGGGCGACTTTGGGGCTCTGTAGCCACTGCGCATCTCACTACGCAGGTATGATTTTTGTGTAAATAGGTTGCTAACTACGTAGGGCATCGGGAAAATGTGTTTAAACAAGTAAGTAACTACATTCAGGTACCAAAAAACGCGTGCAAACCTCGGGACACCAGGATGAGGGGCCTATTTTTGCTGTTCTATAGCCCTATATAGCCATATTGCACGGTATACTTTGCGGCTCTGTTGCCATGGCGCACCTCGGTGTGCGAATGTGATTTTTTGCAGTTAGGTTGCTAACCATCTAGGGCACCTGAAAAACGTGTTTAAACACCAAACCCACCACGTTCAGGTACCGAGATTACCCGTGCAAATCTCGGCACACCAGGATGAGGGGCGACTTTGGGGCTCTGTAGCCACTGCGCATCTCACTGCGCACGTATGATTTTTGTGTAAATAGGTTGCTAACTACGTAGGGCATCGGGAAAATGTGTTTAAACAAGTAAGTAACTACATTCAGGTACCAAAAAACGCGTGCAAACCTCGGGACACCAGGATGAGGGGCCTATTTTTGCTGTTCTATAGCCCTATATAGCCATATTGCACGGTATACTTTGCGGCTCTGTTGCCATGGCGCACCTCGGTGTGCGAATGTGATTTTTGGCAGTTAGGTTGCTAACCATCTAGGGCACCTGAAAAACGTGTTTAAACACCAAACCCACCACGTTCAGGTACCGAGATTACCCGTGCAAATCTCGGGACACCAGGATGAGGGGCGACTTTGGGGCTCTGTAGCCACTGCGCATCTCACTGCGCAGGTATGATTTTTGTGTAAATAGGTTGCTAACTACGTAGGGCATCGGGAAAATGTGTTTAAACAAGTGAGTAACTACATTCAGGTACCAAAAAACGCGTGCAAACCTCGGGACACCAGGATGAGGGGCCTATTTTTGCTGTTCTATAGCCCTATATAGCCATATTGCACGGTATACTTTGCGGCTCTGTTGCCATGGCGCACCTCGGTGTGCGAATGTGATTTTTTGCAGTTAGGTTGCTAACCATCTAGGGCACCTGAAAAACGTGTTTAAACACCAAACCCACCACGTTCAGGTACCGAGATTACCCGTGCAAATCTCGGCACACCAGGATGAGGGGCGACTTTGGGGCTCTGTAGCCACTGCGCATCTCACTGCGCACGTATGATTTTTGTGTTAATAGGTTGCTAACTACGTAGGGCATCGGGAAAATGTGTTTAAACAAGTAAGTAACTACATTCAGGTACCAAAAAACGCGTGCAAACCTCGGGACACCAGGATGAGGGGCCTATTTTTGCTGTTCTATAGCCCTATATAGCCATATTGCACGGTATACTTTGCGGCTCTGTTGCCATGGCGCACCTCGGTGTGCGAATGTGATTTTTTGCAGTTAGGTTGCTAACCATCTAGGGCACCTGAAAAACGTGTTTAAACACCAAACCCACCACGTTCAGGTACCGAGATTACCCGTGCAAATCTCGGGACACCAGGATGAGGGGCGACTTTGGGGCTCTGTAGCCACTGCGCATCTCACTGCGCAGGTATGATTTTTGTGTAAATAGGTTGCTAACTACGTAGGGCATCGGGAAAATGTGTTTAAACAAGTAAGTAACTACATTCAGGTACCAAAAAACGCGTGCAAACCTCGGGACACCAGGATGAGGGCCTATTTTTGCTGTTTCTATAGCCCTATATAGCATATTGCACGGTATACTTTGCGGCTCTGTTGCCATGGGCGCCACCTCGGTGTGCGAATGTGATTTTTTGCAGTTAGGTTGCTAACCATCTAGGGCACCTGAAAAACGTGTTTAAACACCAAACCCACCACGTTCAGGTACCGAGATTACCCGTGCAAATCTCGGGACACCAGGATGAGGGGCGACTTTGGGGCTCTGTAGCCACTGCGCATCTCACTGCGCAGGTATGATTTTGTGTAAATAGGTTGCTAACTACGTAGGGCATCGGAAAAATGTGTTTAAACAAGTAAGTAACTACATTCAGGTACCAAAAAAAACGCGTGCAAACCTCGGGACAACCAGGATGAGGGGCATATTTTTTGCTGTTCTTTAGCCCTATATAGCCATATTGCACGGTATACTTTGCGGCTCTGTTGCCATGGCGCACCTCGGTGTGCGAATGTGATTTTTTGCAGTTAGGTTGCTAACCATCTAGGGCACCTGAAAAACGTGTTTAAAACACCAAACCCACCACGTTCAGGTACCGAGATTACCCGTGCAAATCTCGGGACACCAGGATGAGGGGCGACTTTGGGGCTCTGTAGCCACTGCGCATCTCACTGCGCAGGTATGATTTTTGTGTAAATAGGTTGCTAACTACGTAGGGCATCGGGAAAATGTGTTTAAAACAAGTAAGTAGCTACATTCAGGTACCAAAAAACGCGTGCAAACCTCGGGACACCAGGATGAGGGGCCTATTTTTGCTGTTCTATAGCCCTATATAGCCATATTGCACGGTATACTTTGCGGCTCTGTTGCCATGGCGCACCTCGGTGTGCGAATGTGATTTTTTGCAGTTAGGTTGCTAACCATCTAGGGCACCTGAAAAACGTGTTTAAACACCAAACCCACCACGTTCAGGTACCGAGATTACCCGTGCAAATCTCGGGACACCAGGATGAGGGGCGACTTTGGGGCTCTGTAGCCACTGCGCATCTCACTGCGCACGTATGATTTTTGTGTAAATAGGTTGCTAACTACGTAGGGCATCGGGAAAATGTGTTTAAACAAGTAAGTAACTACATTCAGGTACCAAAAAACGCGTGCAAACCTCGGGACAACCAGGATGAGGGGCCTATTTTTGCTGTTCTATAGCCCTATATAGCCATATTGCACGGTATACTTTGCGGCTCTGTTGCCATGGCGCACCTCGGTGTGCGAATGTGATTTTTTGCAGTTAGGTTGCTAACCATCTAGGGCACCTGAAAAACGTGTTTAAACACCAAACCCACCACGTTCAGGTACCGAGATTACCCGTGCAAATCTCGGGACACCAGGATGAGGGGCGACTTTGGGGCTCTGTAGCCACTGCGCATCTCACTGCGCAGGTATGATTTTTGTGTAAATAGGTTGCTAACTACGTAGGGCATCGGGAAAATGTGTTTTAAACAAGTAAGTAACTACATTCAGGTACCAAAAAAAACGCGTGCAAAACCTCGGGACACCAGGATGAGGGGGCCTATTTTTGCTGTTCTATAGCCCTATATAGCCATATTGCACGGTATACTTTGCGGCTCTGTTGCCATGGCGCACCTCGGTGTGCGAATGTGATTTTTTGCAGTTAGGTTGCTAACCATCTAGGGCACCTGAAAAACGTGTTTAAACACCAAACCCACCACGTTCAGGTACCGAGATTACCCGTGCAAATCTCGGGACACCAGGATGAGGGGTGACTTTGGGGCTCTGTAGCCACTGCGCATCTCACTGCGCACGTATGATTTTTGTGTAAATAGGTTGCTAACTACGTAGGGCATCGGGAAAATGTGTTTAAACAAGTAAGTAACTACATTCAGGTACCAAAAAACGCGTGCAAACCTCGGGACACCAGGATGAGGGGCCTATTTTTTGCTGTTCTATAGCCCTATATAGCCATATTGCACGGTATACTTTGCGGCTCTGTTGCCATGGCGCACCTCGGTGTGCGAATGTGATTTTTTGCAGTTAGGTTGCTAACCATCTAGGGCAACCTGAAAAACGTGTTTAAACACCAAACCCACCACGTTCAGGTACCGAGATTACCCGTGCAAATCTCGGGACACCAGGATGAGGGGCGACTTTGGGGCTCTGTAGCCACTGCGCATCTCACTGCGCAGGTATGATTTTTGTGTAAATAGGTTGCTAACTACGTAGGGCATCGGGAAAATGTGTTTAAACAAGTAAGTAACTACATTCAGGTACCAAAAAACGCGTGCAAACCTCGGGACACCAGGATGAGGGGCCTATTTTTGCTGTTCTATAGCCCTATATAGCCATATTGCACGGTATACTTTTGCGGCTCTGTTGCCATGGCGCACCTCGGTGTGCGAATGTGATTTTTTGCAGTTAGGTTGCTAACCATCTAGGGCACCTGAAAAACGTGTTTAAACACCAAACCCACCACGTTCAGGTACCGAGATTACCCGTGCAAATCTCGGCACACCAGGATGAGGGGCGACTTTGGGGCTCTGTAGCCACTGCGCATCTCACTGCGCACGTATGATTTTTGTGTTAATAGGTTGCTAACTACGTAGGGCATCGGGAAAAATGTGTTTAAACAAGTAAGTAACTACATTCAGGTACCAAAAAACGCGTGCAAACCTCGGGACAACCAGGATGAGGGGCCTATTTTTGCTGTTCTATAGCCCTATATAGCCATATTGCACGGTATACTTTGCGGCTCTGTTGCCATGGCGCACCTCGGTGTGCGAATGTGATTTTTTGCAGTTAGGTTGCTAACCATCTAGGGCACCTGAAAAACGTGTTTAAACACCAAACCCACCACGTTCAGGTACCGAGATTACCCGTGCAAATCTCGGCACACCAGGATGAGGGGCGACTTTGGGGCTCTGTAGCCACTGCGCATCTCACTGCGCAGGTATGATTTTTGTGTAAATAGGTTGCTAACTACGTAGGGCATCGGGAAAATGTGTTTAAACAAGTAAGTAACTACATTCAGGTACCAAAAAACGCGTGCAAACCTCGGGACAACCAGGATGAGGGGCCTATTTTTGCTGTTCTATAGCCCTATATAGCCATATTGCACGGTATACTTTGCGGCTCTGTTGCCATGGCGCACCTCGGTGTGCGAATGTGATTTTTTGCAGTTAGGTTGCTAACCATCTAGGGCACCTGAAAAACGTGTTTAAACACCAAACCCACCACGTTCAGGTACCGAGATTACCCGTGCAAATCTCGGGACACCAGGATGAGGGGGCGACTTTTGGGGCTCTGTAGCCACTGCGCATCTCACTGCGCAGGTATGATTTTTGTGTAAATAGGTTGCTAACTACGTAGGGCATCGGAAAAATGTGTTTAAACAAGTAAGTAACTACATTCAGGTACCAAAAAACGCGTGCAAACCTCGGGACACCAGGATGAAGGGGCCTATTTTTGCTGTTCTATAGCCCTATATAGCCATATTGCACGGTATACTTTGCGGCTCTGTTGCCATGGCGCACCTCGGTGTGCGAATGTGATTATTTTGCAGTTAGGTTGCTAACCATCTAGGGCACCTGAAAAACGTGTTTAAAACACCAAACCCACCACGTTCAGGTACCGAGATTACCCGTGCAAATCTCGGGACACCAGGATGAGGGGCGACTTTGGGCTCTGTAGCCACTGCGCATCTCACTGCGCAGGTATGATTTTTGTGTAAATAGGTTGCTAACTACGTAGGGCATCGGGAAAATGTGTTTAAACAAGTAAGTAACTACATTCAGGTACCAAAAAACGCGTGCAAACCTCGGGACAACCAGGATGAGGGGCCTATTTTTGCTGTTCTATAGCCCTATATAGCCATATTGCACGGTATACTTTGCGGCTCTGTTGCCATGGCGCACCTCGGTGTGCGAATGTGATTTTTTGCAGTTAGGTTGCTAACCATCTAGGGCACCTGAAAAACGTGTTTAAAACACCAAACCCACCACGTTCAGGTACCGAGATTACCCGTGCAAATCTCGGGACACCAGGATGAGGGGCGACTTTGGGGCTCTGTAGCCACTGCGTATCTCACTGCGCAGGTATGATTTTTGTGTAAATAGGTTGCTAACTACGTAGGGCATCGGGAAAATGTGTTTAAAACAAGTAAGTAACTACATTCAGGTACCAAAAAAACGCGTGCAAACCTCGGGACACCAGGATGAGGGGCCTATTTTTGCTGTTCTATAGCCCTATATAGCCATATTGCACGGTATACTTTGCGGCTCTGTTGCCATGGCGCACCTCGGTGTGCGAATGTGATTTTTTTGCAGTTAGGTTGCTAACCATCTAGGGTCACCTGAAAAACGTGTTTAAAACAACCAAACCCACCACGTTCAGGTACCGAGATTACCCGTGCAAATCTCGGGACACCAGGATGAGGGGCGACTTTGGGGCTCTGTAGCCACTGCGCATCTCACTGCGCAGGTATGATTTTTGTGTAAATAGGTTGCTAACTACGTAGGGCATCGGGAAAATGTGTTTAAACAAGTAAGTAACTACATTCAGGTACCAAAAAAACGCGTGCAAACCTCGGGACAACCAGGATGAGGGGCCTATTTTTTGCTGTTCTATAGCCCTATATAGCCATATTGCACGGTATACTTTGCGGCTCTGTTGCCATGGCGCACCTCGGTGTGCGAATGTGATTTTTTGCAGTTAGGTTGCTAACCATCTAGGGCACCTGAAAAAACGTGTTTAAACACCAAACCCACCACGTTCAGGTACCGAGATTACCCGTGCAAATCTCGGGACACCAGGATGAGGGGCGACTTTGGGGCTCTGTAGCCACTGCGCATCTCACTGCGCAGGTATGATTTTTGTGTAAATAGGTTGCTAACTACGTAGAGGCATCGGAAAAATGTGTTTAAACAAGTAAGTAACTACATTCAGGTACCAAAAAACGCGTGCAAACCTCGGGACACCAGGATGAGGGGCCTATTTTTGCTGTTCTATAGCCCTATATAGCCATATTGCACGGTATACTTTGCGGCTCTGTTGCCATGGCGCACCTCGGTGTGCGAATGTGATTTTTTGCAGTTAGGTTGCTAACCATCTAGGGCACCTGAAAAACGTGTTTAAACACCAAACCCACCACGTTCAGGTACCGAGATTACCCGTGCAAATCTCGGGACACCAGGATGAAGGGGCGACTTTGGGGCTCTGTTGCCACTGCGCATCTCACTGCGCACGTATGATTTTTGTGTAAATAGGTTGCTAACTACGTAGGGCATCGGGAAAATGTGTTTAAACAAGTAAGTAACTACATTCAGGTACCAAAAAAACGCGTGCAAACCTCGGGACACCAGGATGAGGGGCCTATTTTTGCTGTTCTATAGCCCTATATAGCCATATTGCACGGTATACTTTGCGGCTCTGTTGCCATGGCGCACCTCGGTGTGCGAATGTGATTTTTTGCAGATAGGTTGCTAACCATCTAGGGCACCTGAAAAACGTGTTTTCAACACCAAACCCACCACGTTCAGGTACCGAGATTACCCGTGCAAATCTCGGGACACCAGGATGAGGGGCGACTTTGGGGCTCTGTAGCCACTGCGCATCTCACTTGCGCAGGTATGATTTTTGTGTAAATAGGTTGCTAACTACGTAGGGCATCGGGAAAATGTGTTTAAACAAGTAAGTAACTACATTCAGGTACCAAAAAAAACGCGTGCAAACCTCGGGACACCAGGATGAGGGGCCTATTTTTGCTGTTCTATAGCCCTATATAGCCATATTGCACGGTATATTTGCGGCTCTGTTGCCATGGCGCACCTCGGTGTGCGAATGTGATTTTTTGCAGTTAGGTTGCTAACTATCTAGGGCACCTGAAAAACGTGTTTAAACACCAAACCCACCACGTTCAGGTACCGAGATTACCCGTGCAAATCTCGGGACACCAGGATGAGGGGCGACTTTGGGGCTCTGTAGCCACTGCGGCATCTCACTGCGCAGGTATTGACTTTCGTGTAAATAGGTTTGCTAACTACGTAGGGCATCGGGAAAATGTGTTTAAACAAGTAAGTAACTACATTCAGGTACCAAAAAACGCGTGCAAACCTCGGGACACCAGGGATGAGGGGCCTATTTTTGCTGTTCTATAGCCCTATATAGCCATATTGCACGGTATACTTTGCGGCTCTGTTGCCATGGTGCACCTCGGTGTGCGAATGTGATTTTTTTTTTTGCAGTTAGGTTGCTAACCATCTAGGGCACCTGAAAAACGTGTTTAAACACCAAACCCACCACGTTCAGGTACCGAGATTACCCGTGCAAATCTCGGGACACCAGGATGAGGGGCGACTTTGGGGCTCTGTAGCCACTGCGCATCTCACTGCGCAGGTATGATTTTTGTGTAAATAGGTTGCTAACTACGTAGGGCATCGGGAAAATGTGTTTAAACAAGTAAGTAACTACATTCAGGTACCAAAAAACGCGTGCAAACCTCGGGATACCAGGATGAGGGGCCTATTTTTGCTGTTCTATAGCCCTATATAGCCATATTGCACGGTATACTTTGCGGCTCTGTTGCCATGGCGCACCTCGGTGTGCGAATGTGATTTTTTGCAGTTAGGTTGCTAACCATCTAGGGCACCTGAAAAACGTGTTTAAACACCAAACCCACCACGTTCAGGTACCGAGATTACCCGTGCAAATCTCGGGACACCAGGATGAGGGGCGACTTTGGGGCTCTGTAGCCACTGCGCATCTCACTGCGCAGGTATGATTTTTGTGTAAATAGGTTGCTAACTACGTAGGGCATCGGGAAAATGTGTTTAAACAAGTAAGTAACTACATTCAGGTACCAAAAAACGCGTGCAAACCTCGGGACACCAGGATGAGGGGCCTATTTTTGCTGTTCTATAGCCCTATATAGCCATATTGCACGGTATACTTTGCGGCTCTGTTGCCATGGCGCACCTCGGTGTGCGAATGTGATTTTTTGCAGTTAGGTTGCTAACCATCTAGGGCACCTGAAAAACGTGTTTAAACACCAAACCCACCACGTTCAGGTACCGAGATTACCCGTGCAAATCTCGGGACACCAGGATGAGGGGCGACTTTGGGGCTCTGTAGCCACTGCGCATCTCACTGCGCAGGTATGATTTTTGTGTAAATAGGTTGCTAACTACGTAGGGCATCGGGAAAATGTGTTTAAACAAGTAAGTAACTACATTCAGGTACCAAAAAACGCGTGCAAACCTCGGGACACCAGGATGAGGGGCCTATTTTTGCTGTTCTATAGCCCTATATAGCCATATTGCACGGTATACTTTGCGGCTCTGTTGCCATGGCGCACCTCGGTGTGCGAATGTGATTTTTTGCAGTTAGGTTGCTAACCATCTAGGGCACCTGAAAAACGTGTTTAAACACCAAACCCACCACGTTCAGGTACCGAGATTACCCGTGCAAATCTCGGGACACCAGGATGAGGGGCGACTTTGGGGCTCTGTAGCCACTGCGCATCTCACTGCGCTGATTTTTGTGTAAATAGGTTGCTAACTACGTAGGGCATCGGGAAAATGTGTTTAAACAAGTAAGTAACTACATTCAGGTACCAAAAAACGCGTGCAAACCTCGGGACACCAGGATGAGGGGCCTATTTTTGCTGTTCTATAGCCCTATATAGCCATATTGCACGGTATACTTTGCGGCTCTGTTGCCATGGCGCACCTCGGTGTGCGAATGTGATTTTTTGCAGTTAGGTTGCTAACCATCTAGTGGCACCTGAAAAACGTGTTTAAACACCAAACCCACCACGTTCAGGTACCGAGATTACCCGTGCAAATCTCGGGACACCAGGATGAGGGGCGACTTTGGGGCTCTGTAGCCACTGCGCATCTCACTGCGCAGGTATGATTTTTGTGTAAATAGGTTGCTAACTACGTAGGGCATCGGGAAAATGTGTTTAAACAAGTAAGTAACTACATTCAGGTACCAAAAGACGCGTGCAAACCTCGGGACACCAGGATGAGGGGCCTATTTTTGCTGTTCTATAGCCCTATATAGCCATATTGCACGGTATACTTTGCGGCTCTGTTGCCATGGCGCACCTCGGTGTGCGAATGTGATTTTTTGCAGTTAGGTTGCTAACCATCTAGGGCACCTGAAAAACGTGTTTAAACACCAAACCCACCACGTTCAGGTACCGAGATTACCCGTGCAAATCTCGGGACACCAGGATGAGGGGCGACTTTGGGGCTCTGTAGCCACTGCGCATCTCACTGCGCAGGTATGATTTTTGTGTAAATAGGTTGCAAACTACGTAGGGCATCGGGAAAATGTGTTTAAAACAAGTAAGTAACTACATTCAGGTACCAAAAAACGCGTGCAAACCTCGGGACACCAGGATGAGGGGCCTATTTTTGCTGTTCTATAGCCCTATATAGCCATATTGCACGGTATACTTTGCGGCTCTGTTGCTAGGCGCACCTCGGTGTGCGAATGTGATTTTTTGCAGTTAGGTTGCTAACCATCTAGGGCACCTGAAAAACGTGTTTAAACACCAAACCCACCACGTTCAGGTACCGAGATTACCCGTGCAAATCTCGGGACACCAGGATGAGGGGCGACTTTGGGGCTCTGTAGCCACTGCGCATCTCACTGCGCAGGTATGATTTTTGTGTAAATAGGTTGCTAACTACGTAGGGCATCGGGAAAATGTGTTTAAACAAGTAAGTAACTACATTCAGGTACCAAAAAACGCGTGCAAACCTCGGGACACCAGGATGAGGGGCCTATTTTTGCTGTTCTATAGCCCTATATAGCCATATTGCACGGTATATATTGCGGCTCTGTTGCCATGGCGCACCTCGGTGTGCGAATGTGATTTTTTGCAGTTAGGTTGCTAACCATCTAGGGCACCTGAAAAACGTGTTTAAACACCAAACCCACCACGTTCAGGTACCGAGATTACCCGTGCAAATCTCGGGACACCAGGATGAGGGGCGACTTTGGGGCTCTGTAGCCACTGCGCATCTCACTGCGCAGGTATGATTTTTGTGTAAATAGGTTGCTAACTACGTAGGGCAACGGGAAAATGTGTTTAAACAAGTAAGTAACTACATTCAGGTACCAAAAAACGCGTGCAAACCTCGGGATACCAGGATGAGGGGCCTATTTTTGCTGTTCTATAGCCTTATATAGCCATATTGCACGGTATACTTTGCGGCTCTGTTGCCATGGCGCACCTCTGTGTGCGAATGTGATTTTTTGCAGTTAGGTTGCTAACCATCTAGGGCACCTGAAAAACGTGTTTAAACACCAAACCCACCACGTTCAGGTACCGAGATTACCCGTGCAAATCTCGGGACACCAGGATGAGGGGCGACTTTGGGGCTCTGTAGCCACTGCGCATCTCACTGCGCAGGTATGATTTTTGTGTAAATAGGTTGCTAACTACGTAGGGCATCGGGAAAATGTGTTTAAACAAGTAAGTAACTACATTCAGGTACCAAAAAACGCGTGCAAACCTCGGGACACCAGGATGAGGGGCCTATTTTTGCTGTTCTATAGCCCTATATAGCCATATTGCACGGTATACTTTGCGGCTCTGTTGCCATGGCGCACCTCGGTGTGCGAATGTGATTTTTTGCAGTTAGGTTGCTAACCATCTAGGGCACCTGAAAAACGTGTTTAAACACCAAACCCACCACGTTCAGGTACCGAGATTACCCGTGCAAATCTCGGGACACCAGGTATGAGGGGCGACTTTGGGGCTCTGTAGCCACTGCGCATCTCACTGCGCAGGTATGATTTTTGTGTAAATAGGTTGCTAACTACGTAGGGCATCGGGAAAATGTGTTTAAAACAAGTAAGTAACTACATTCAGGTACCAAAAAACGCGTGCAAACCTCGGGACACACCAGGATGAGGGGCCTATTTTTGCTGTTCTATAGCCCTATATAGCCATATTGCACGGTATACTTTGCGGCTCTGTTGCCATGGCGCACCCTCGGTGTGCGAATGTGATTTTTTGCAGTTAGGTTGCTAACCATCTAGGGCACCTGAAAAACGTGTTTAAACACCAAACCCACCACGTTCAGGTACCGAGATTACCCGTGCAAATCTCGGGACACCAGGATGAGGGGCGACTTTGGGGCTCTGTAGCCACTGCGCATCTCACTGCGCAGGTATGATTTTTGTGTAAATAGGTTGCTAACTACGTAGGGCATCGGGAAAATGTGTTTAAACAAGTAAGTAACTACATTTAGGTACCAAAAAACGCGTGCAAACCTCGGGACACCAGGATGAGGGGCCTATTTTTGCTGTTCTATAGCCCTATATAGCCATATTGCACGGTATACTTTGCGGCTCTGTTAGACCTTGAGCCAGTATATGACATTGCTCCCCCCCCAGGGGGAATTTTCAAGGGTATGATTTTCTTAACCCATATGGTGGTAGGCATTCACTGATGAAAGTTTGCAAAGTTCTGTTGGGGCTTTACAGAGTTATGGGACTTTGAAATATCACCCATTCTCATTTTCTGGTCAAATCCATAACAGACCTTGAGCCAGTATATACCCACACGGGGAATTTTCAAGGGTATGATTTTCTTAACCCATATAGTGGTAGGCATTCACTGATTAAAGTTTACAGAGATCTGTCGGGGCTTTACAGAATTATGGGACTTTGAAATATCGCCCATTCTCATTTTCCAGTCAAATTCATCATATCTTTGAGCCAGTATATGACATTGCTCCTCACATGGGGAATTTTCAAGGATATGATTTTCTTAACCAATGTAGTGGTAGGCATTCACTGATAAAAGTTAACAAAGTTCTGTTGGGGCAATACAGAGTTATGGGACTTTGAATTATCGCTCATTCTCATTTTCCAGTCAAATCCATAATAGACCATGAGCCAGTATATGACATTGCTCCCCACATGGGGAATTTTTAAGGTTATGATTTTCTTAACCCATATGATGTGAGGCATTCACTGATTTAAGTTTACAAAGTTGTGTTGGGGCTTTACAGAGTTATGGGACTTTGAAATATCGCCCATTCTCATTTTCTGGTCAAATCTTTAATAGACCTTGAGCCAGTATATAACATTGCTCCCCACATGGGGAATTTTCAAATGTATGATTTGCTTAACCCATTTAGTGGTAGGCATTCATTAATAAAAGTTTATAAAGTTCTGTTTAGGCCTTACAGAGTTATGTGACTTTGAAATATCGCCCATTCTCATTTTTGGTTTAAACCATAAGTGCTTTTAAACCAAGTTTAAGACATTGCTCCTTCCTGGGAGTAATTATCTATGGTATATTTTTCAAACCCACATGAAAGTAACAGTTCACTGATAAAAACTTTGCAAAGTTCTGTTGGGGCTTTACAGAGTTATGGGACTTTGAAATATCGCTCATTCTCATTTTCCGGTAAAAACCATAAGTGCTTTTAAAGCCAGTATATGACATTGCTCCTCCTGGAAGTAATTATCTATGGTATGATTATTAAACCCACATTGTTGTTGCAATTCACTAATAAAAGTTTGCAAAGTTTTGTAGGGGCTTTACAGAGTTCTGGGACTTTGAACTTAATGACCCCCTATGGCCATTTTCTATGCCAAAATGATCTTATTACTGTCCTCGGGTATTCTATTTCGACGCATCTTAATTATGAAGCCATTTTGTTTTTGACAACGATTTGGTTTTTGGGTTACCCTGTAACGGCATTCCTGTGCATTTCCGATAGTAAGCAGTGTGGTGATTTCTTAACACCAATATGTGAGGAGGCAGGGATTTTGAGGGACTCTTTTCATACCTCTTTTCAACACAAAAAAATGGTGCTTTTTCCTATTACGTTCTTAGTTTAGTTTTGAACATGCCATTTTTCTAAAACAATAAACATAACAGACAGATTGGCGTCCCTTATTTCTTGCTATTTCAAGAGAGTCACTTGACAGGTAGAGTACTTTCGTTTTGGCAAGACTAAAAATAGAAACAAATCAAATGCATCGTTTCTCTGTTCTCTTATGTCAGCCATATAGGAAATCTCCACTTTACATATTTTCATTTCTTGATTTTAATGATAACTTTCAGTTATTAATAAAAGTTTTACAAGATGGACAAATGAATAAAGTATTTACAGGAAGGGTCATTCGTTAGTCAGACTAAATAAATTTTACACATATTTGAATAAAAGCGCCTATTTTCTATGGTAACGTATGTTTCTATACGGACCACACTAATAAAATTTTATTTTTTTCGTCTGTATTTGTATGTTTGTCTATGATTTAAGCACTTTAGGAAGGCAAAGGGTTGATACTGGAAATACATATACCACAAAATGATAAATTCAGAACGCCCCTTCGCTCAAATATGACTTAAATTTTAGATCAACTTAAGGAAAATTACAGAAATACATTTATAAACCTTGAAACAATGACTTTCAAACTTGGAAAAATCGAAAGAAACTTAAGTACCATAGCCGTGAACAGTCGAAATCAATGAATACATTTTAAAAGTTTATATACTTAACTCACCGAAAAGTTCATAACTATGAATGCCTAAAGAAAGAAATAGGTAGTAACGTATGTTACAACAACACTGTTTAAACTACCACATCCCAATTTTATCTGTCACACCCAGTACAACAGTTTAAATAATTTAATGGTAGCACAAACTATTTTCTATGTACTATGTCATATCTAAATACTGTTAATTACATCAATAAGGATTGCCTTCAAAATTAAGGGAAACATGTTAAAGTTAAGAGTTTAAAAGGTTACAAATTAGTCTCAGAAAAGCATAACAGATCAATTGTGTTCAAAGTTCATGTAGTAATTCACATTGAAGTAAAAATCAAAACGTTCTCCTAGATATTCCATTAGGTACTGGCACACTTATTTCATATAAAAAGTCATTTGTCACCCAAAATTACATCCCCAAGGGTTTGCCATTGGATATGAGATCGGCGTTGTTGCATGAACGATGTGTTTGCTTCCTTATCATTATCAATTTGTTGTACCATGCTTATGTACCATGTTCCCTTAAATATTTCTGCAACAAAATCTTCCGCGATGTATTATAGTTCATCTACGACAAAAAATAAATTCCGACATAAATTGGGCTGTTTTTGTTGTAAGGAATTACAACAACCTGTGGTTACGTGTGTTTATAAAAGTCCAACTACATTATTTCGCTGCTGTTAAATTCAACAGACATTTTGTGTTCCTTTACACTCAAAGACATGGTATAAAAGAAACATTCAGAACTTAAACGTTTCAAGTTTCCAAAAAAGCGAAACATTGTGAAACAAGCAAACAAACAAGCATCAACTATGATACATTTCATATGAAACATACCTTACCAAACGTAACGTATGTTTCAATTCATAAAACCATGTTTTATTGAATAAGAAGCGAACAAAGGACGCTTTGGTTACATTTGAGATTTGGTTACATCTAGTAAGAATTGAAGTAACAAATGAATTGCAAAAATATCGATTTGAGTATTGCTATGAAGGATTCTATGCTTATATTGCATGCAATGGTTAAAAAATCTTCATAGTTTAATTTATCAAAGCCATTGAGATGCACACAGTTTCATGTTTTTTTAGTCTGGTTGAAGATGTCATATATTTTTCAATGAGATAATAACGACTTTATTCATTGTGGATAACATTTTTGGTCTAAACCAATTTTCAATATGTCATCGTTTAACCCTTCTCCGCATTGTAAGATCGGTATATCATTTTAACGGTAACGTATGTTACATCACGTATGTTACATTTGATACTTTGGACAGCATTATCTCTAGACGATCCTGAGGAATGGCAAAAGTAGTAATCATAAAATGAAGAGTTCATTAGAGAGACTAATTAGTAAACGTGAATTCAACTAAGATATTTAACATTAGTTGAAAAACCATGGTCACGTATGTTTCATGTTTAAATGTCTACCCGAAAATTTTGCTTAAATGTGAAATTTAATGAAATGTCATTGAATACTTAATGACAATCGTTTTTATTTCATATATATTCATATCTGATCTTATGTTTTAAAATATTTTACAAGTATGATATCTTTTCCAATTTGAAAAAAATGGATTTTTTATGGTTATGTATGTTTCAACACTCTTGGCGACAAAGTTTAAGAGCTGTGTGTAAGTTAATATTTCTGAGGAACAAGATAAAAATCGTATTCTTACATACATCAACATTGTATATCTTAAAAAGCAAGTGTATTATGACTACTTTATGTGGCTATGTTTCATAGTCTGCGCGCAAAGGCACTGTAACGTATGTTACATTTTAAGGTACTTATGAGCTCAGTATCAACAGCAATTTCCTTTATAAAACACAAAAGACACATTTTCTTTTTAATTGACAAACAATATCAAGAGAACTTGGTGTTGCAAACATGATTTAATGGTTTTTGCAAAAATAAATTGATAAAAATGGAACAAAAATTGCTATTTACCTATACAATTAAAAGTTGATTTTCTCAGCAATGCCCCACTGGAAACTTGCAAACTTTGTACTGTTGTACTCAGGACAGATAGGGGAATAAAAAAATATGGGTCTTGAAAATTCCCCCTGGGGGGGGAGCAAAAGTGTATCTGGCTCACGGCCTAGTTGCCATGGCGCACCTCGGTGTGCGAATGTGATTTTTTGCAGTTAGGTTGCTAACCATCTAGGGCACCTGAAAAACGTGTTTAAACACCAAACCCACCACGTTCAGGTACCGAGATTACCCGTGCAAATCTCGGGACACCAGGATGAGGGGCGACTTTGGGGCTCTGTAGCCACTGCGCATCTCACTGCGCAGGTATGATTTTTGTGTAAATAGGTTGCTAACTACGTAGGGCATCGGGAAAATGTGTTTAAACAAGTAAGTAACTACATTCAGGTACCAAAAAACGCGTGCAAACCTCGGGACACCAGGATGAGGGGCCTATTTTTGCTGTTCTATAGCCCTATATAGCCATATTGCACGGTATACTTTGCGGCTCTGTTGCCATGGCGCACCTCGGTGTGCGAATGTGATTTTTTGCAGTTAGGTTGCTAACCATCTAGGGCACCTGAAAAACGTGTTTAAACACCAAACCCACCACGTTCAGGTACCGAGATTACCCGTGCAAATCTCGGGACACCAGGATGAGGGGCGACTTTGGGGCTCTGTAGCCACTGCGCATCTCACTGCGCAGGTATGATTTTTGTGTAAATAGGTTGCTAACTACGTAGGGCATCGGGAAAATGTGTTTAAACAAGTAAGTAACTACATTCAGGTACCAAAAAAACGCGTGCAAACCTCGGGACACCAGGATGAGGGGCCTATTTTTGCTGTTCTATAGCCCTATATAGCCATATTGCACGGTATACTTTGCGGCTCTGTTGCCATGGCGCACCTCGGTGTGCGAATGTGATTTTTTGCAGTTAGGTTGCTAACCATCTAGGGCACCTGAAAAACGTGTTTAAACACAGAACCCACCACGTTCAGGTACCGAGATTACCCGTGCAAATCTCGGGACACCAGGATGAGGGGCGACTTTGGGGCTCTGTAGCCACTGCGCATCTCACTGCGCAGGTATGATTTTTGTGTAAATAGGTTGCTAACTACGTAGGGCATCGGGAAAATGTGTTTAAACAAGTAAGTAACTACATTCAGGTACCAAAAAACGCGTGCAAACCTCGGGACACCAGGATGAGGGGCCATTTTTGCTGTTCTATAGCCCTATATAGCCATATTGCACGGTATACTTTGCGGCTCTGTTGCCATGGCGCACCTCGGTGTGCGAATGTGATTTTTTGCAGTTAGGTTGCTAACCATCTAGGGCACCTGAAAAACGTGTTTAAACACCAAACCCACCACGTTCAGGTACCGAGATTACCCGTGCAAATCTCGGGACACCAGGATGAGGGGCGACTTTGGGGCTCTGTAGCCACTGCGCATCTCACTGCGCAGGTATGATTTTTGTGTAAATAGGTTGCTAACTACGTAGGGCATCGGGAAAATGTGTTTAAACAAGTAAGTAACTACATTCAGGTACCAAAAAACGCGTGCAAACCTCGGGACACCAGGATGAGGGGCCTATTTTTGCTGTTCTATAGCCCTATATAGCCATATTGCACGGTATACTTTGCGGCTCTGTTGCCATGGCGCACCTCGGTGTGCGAATGTGATTTTTTGCAGTTAGGTTGCTAACCATCTAGGGCACCTGAAAAACGTTTTTAAACACCAAACCCACCACGTTCAGGTACCGAGATTACCCGTGCAAATCTCGGGACACCAGGATGAGGGGCGACTTTGGGGCTCTGTAGCCACTGCGCATCTCACTGCGCAGGTATGATTTTTGTGTAAATAGGTTGCTAACTACGTAGGGCATCGGGAAAATGTGTTTAAACAAGTAAGTAACTACATTCAGGTACCAAAAAACGCGTGCAAACCTCGGGACACCAGGATGAGGGGCCTATTTTTGCTGTTCTATAGCCCTATATAGCCATATTGCACGGTATACTTTGCGGCTCTGTTGCCATGGCGCACCTCGGTGTGCGAATGTGATTTTTTGCAGTTAGGTTGCTAACAATCTAGGGCACCTGAAAAACGTGTTTAAACACCAAACCCACCACGTTCAGGTACCGAGATTACCCGTGCAAATCTCGGGACACCAGGATGAGGGGCGACTTTGGGGCTCTGTAGCCACTGCGCATCTCACTGCGCAGGTATGATTTTTGTGTAAATAGGTTGCTAATTACGTAGGGCATCGGGAAAATGTGTTTAAACAAGTAAGTAACTACATTCAGGTACCAAAAAACGCGTGCAAACCTCGGAACACCAGGATGAGGGGCTTATTTTTGCTGTTCTATAGCCCTATATAGCCATATTGCACGGTATACTTTGCGGCTCTGTTGCCATGGCGCACCTCGGTGTGCGAATGTGATTTTTTGCAGTTAGGTTGCTAACCATCTAGGGCACCTGAAAAACGTGTTTAAACACCAAACCCACCACGTTCAGGTACCGAGATTACCCGTGCAAATCTCGGAACACCAGGATGAGGGGCGACTTTGGGGCTCTGTAGCCACTGCGCATCTCACTGCGCAGGTATGATTTTTGTGTAAATAGGTTGCTAACTACGTAGGGCATCGGGAAAATGTGTTTAAACAAGTAAGTAACTACATTCAGGTACCAAAAAACGCGTGCAAACCTCGGGACACCAGGATGAGGGGCCTATTTTTGCTGTTCTATAGCCCTATATAGCCATATTGCACGGTATACTTTGCGGCTCTGTTGCCATGGCGCACCTCGGTGTGCGAATGTGATTTTTTGCAGTTAGGTTGCTAACAATCTAGGGCACCTGAAAAACGTGTTTAAACACCAAACCCACCACGTTCAGGTACCGAGATTACCCGTGCAAATCTCGGGACACCAGGATGAGGGGCGACTTTGGGGCTCTGTAGCCACTGCGCATCTCACTGCGCAGGTATGATTTTTGTGTAAATAGGTTGCTAACTACGTAGGACATCGGGAAAATGTGTTTAAACAAGTAAGTAACTACATTCAGGTACCAAAAAACGCGTGCAAACCTCGGGACACCAGGATGAGGGGCCTATTTTTGCTGTTCTATAGCCCTATATAGCCATATTGCACGGTATACTTTGCGGCTCTGTTGCCATGGCGCACCTCGGTGTGCGAATGTGATTTTTTGCAGTTAGGTTGCTAACCATCTAGGGCACCTGAAAAACGTGTTTAAACACCAAACCCACCACGTTCAGGTACCGAGATTACCCGTGCAAATCTCGGGACACCAGGATGAGGGGCGACTTTGGGGCTCTGTAGCCACTGCGCATCTCACTGCGCAGGTATGATTTTTGTGTAAATAGGTTGCTAACTACGTAGGGCATCGGGAAAATGTGTTTAAACAAGTAAGTAACTACATTCAGGTACCAAAAAACGCGTGCAAACCTCGGGACACCAGGATGAGGGGCCTATTTTTGCTGTTCTATAGCCCTATATAGCCATATTGCACGGTATACTTTGCGGCTCTGTTGCCATGGCGCACCTCGGTGTGCGAATGTGATTTTTTGCAGTTAGGTTGCTAACCATCTAGGGCACCTGAAAAACGTGTTTAAACACCAAACCCACCACGTTCAGGTACCGAGATTACCCGTGCAAATCTCGGGACACCAGGATGAGGGGCGACTTTGGGGCTCTGTAGCCACTGCGCATCTCACTGCGCAGGTATGATTTTTGTGTAAATAGGTTGCTAACTACGTAGGGCATCGGGAAAATGTGTTTAAACAAGTAAGTAACTACATTCAGGTACCAAAAAACGCGTGCAAACCTCGGGACACCAGGATGAAGGGCCTATTTTTGCTGTTCTATAGCCCTATATAGCCATATTGCACGGTATACTTTGCGGCTCTGTTGCCATGGCGCACCTCGGTGTGCGAATGTGATTTTTTGCAGTTAGGTTGCTAACCATCTAGGGCACCTGAAAAACGTGTTTAAACACCAAACCCACCACGTTCAGGTACCGAGATTACCCGTGCAAATCTCGGGACACCAGGATGAGGGGCGACTTTGGGGCTCTGTAGCCACTGCGCATCTCACTGCGCAGGTATGATTTTTGTGTAAATAGGTTGCTAACTACGTAGGGCATCGGGAAAATGTGTTTAAACAAGTAAGTAACTACATTCAGGTACCAATAAACGCGTGCAACCCTCGGGACACCAGGATGAGGGGCCTATTTTTGCTGTTCTATAGCCCTATATAGCCATATTGCACGGTATACTTTGCGGCTCTGTTGCCATGGCGCACCTCGGTGTGCGAATGTGATTTTTTGCAGTTAGGTTGCTAACCATCTAGGGCACCTGAAAAACGTGTTTAAACACCAAACCCACCACGTTCAGGTACCGAGATTACCCGTGCAAATCTCGGGACACCAGGATGAGGGGCGACTTTGGGGCTCTGTAGCCACTGCGCATCTCACTGCGCAGGTATGATTTTTGTGTAAATAGGTTGCTAACTACGTTGGGCATCGGGAAAATGTGTTTAAACAAGTAAGTAACTACATTCAGGTACCAAAAAACGCGTGCAAACCTCGGGACACCAGGATGAGGGGCCTATTTTTGCTGTTCTATAGCCTTATATAGCAATATTGCACGGTGTACTTTGCGGCTCTGTTGCCATGGCGCACCTCGGTGTGCGAATGTGATTTTTTGCAGTTAGGTTGCTAACCATCTAGGGCACCTGAAAAACGTGTTTAAACACCAAACCCACCACGTTCAGGTACCGAGATTACCCGTGCAAATCTCGGGACACCAGGATGAGGGGCGACTTTGGGGCTCTGTAGCCACTGCGCATCTCACTGCGCAGGTATGATTTTTGTGTAAATAGGTTGCTAACTACGTAGGGCATCGGGAAAATGTGTTTAAACAAGTAAGTAACTACATTCAGGTACCAAAAAACGCGTGCAAACCTCGGGACACCAGGATGAGGGGCCTATTTTTGCTGTTCTATAGCCCTATATAGCCATATTGCACGGTATACTTTGCGGCTCTGTTGCCATGGCGCACCTCGGTGTGCGAATGTGATTTTTTGCAGTTAGGTTGCTAACCATCTAGGGCACCTGAAAAACGTGTTTAAACACCAAACCCACCACGTTCAGGTACCGAGATTACCCGTGCAAATCTCGGGACACCAGGATGAGGGGCGACTTTGGGGCTCTGTAGCCACTGCGCATCTCACTGCGCAGGTATGATTTTTGTGTAAATAGGTTGCTAACTACGTAGGGCATCGGGAAAATGTGTTTAAACAAGTAAGTAACTACATTCAGGTACCAAAAAACGCGTGCAAACCTCGGGACACCAGGATGAGGGGCCTATTTTTGCTGTTCTATAGCCCTATATAGCAATATTGCACGGTGTACTTTGCGGCTCTGTTGCCATGGCGCACCTCGGTGTGCGAATGTGATTTTTTGCAGTTAGGTTGCTAACCATCTAGGGCACCTGAAAAACGTGTTTAAACACCAAACCCACCACGTTCAGGTACCGAGATTACCCGTGCAAATCTCGGGACACCAGGATGAGGGGCGACTTTGGGGCTCTGTAGCCACTGCGCATCTCACTGCGCAGGTATGATTTTTGTGTAAATAGGTTGATAACTACGTAGGGCATCGGGAAAATGTGTTTAAACAAGTAAGTAACTACATTCAGGTACCAAAAAACGCGTGCAAACCTCGGGACACCAGGATGAGGGGCCTATTTTTGCTGTTCTATAGCCCTATATAGCCATATTGCACGGTATACTTTGCGGCTCTGTTGCCATGGCGCACCTCGGTGTGCGAATGTGATTTTTTGCAGTTAGGTTGCTAACCATCTAGGGCACCTGAAAAACGTGTTTAAACACCAAACCCACCACGTTCAGGTACCGAGATTACCCGTGCAAATCTCGGGACACCAGGATGAGGGGCGACTTTGGGGCTCTGTAGCCACTGCGCATCTCACTGCGCAGGTATGATTTTTGTGTAAATAGGTTGCTAACTACGTAGGGCATCGGGAAAATGTGTTTAAACAAGTAAGTAACTACATTCAGGTACCAAAAAACGCGTGCAAACCTCGGGACACCAGGATGAGGGGCCTATTTTTGCTGTTCTATAGCCCTATATAGCCATATTGCACGGTATACTTTGCGGCTCTGTTGCCATGACGCACCTCGGTGTGCGAATGTGATTTTTTGCAGTTAGGTTGCTAACCATCTAGGGCACCTGAAAAACGTGTTTAAACACCAAACCCACCACGTTCAGGTACCGAGATTACCCGTGCAAATCTCGGGACACCAGGATGAGGGGCGACTTTGGGGCTCTGTAGCCACTGCGCATCTCACTGCGCAGGTATGATTTTTGTGTAAATAGGTTGCTAACTACGTAGGGCATCGGGAAAATGTGTTTAAACAAGTAAGTAACTACATTCAGGTACCAAAAATCGCGTGCAAACCTCGGGACACCAGGATGAGGGGCCTATTTTTGCTGTTCTATAGCCCTATATAGCCATATTGCACGGTATACTTTGCGGCTCTGTTGCCATGGCGCACCTCGGTGTGCGAATGTGATTTTTTGCAGTTAGGTTGCTAACCATCTAGGGCACCTGAAAAACGTGTTTAAACACCAAACCCACCACGTTCAGGTACCGAGATTACCCGTGCAAATCTCGGGACACCAGGATGAGGGGCGACTTTGGGGCTCTGTAGCCACTGCGCATCTCACTGCGCAGGTATGATTTTTGTGTAAATAGGTTGCTAACTACGTAGGGCATCGGGAAAATGTGTTTAAACAAGTAAGTAACTACATTCAGGTACCAAAAAACGCGTGCAAACCTCGGGACACCAGGATGAGGGGCCTATTTTTGCTGTTCTATAGCCCTATATAGCCATATTGCACGGTATACTTTGCGGCTCTGTTGCCATGGCGCACCTCGGTGTGCGAATGTGATTTTTTGCAGTTAGGTTGCTAACCATCTAGGGCACCTGAAAAACGTGTTTAAACACCAAACCCACCACGTTCAGGTACCGAGATTACCCGTGCAAATCTCGGGACACCAGGATGAGGGGCGACTTTGGGGCTCTGTAGCCACTGCGCATCTCACTGCGCAGGTATGATTTTTGTGTAAATAGGTTGCTAACTACGTAGGGCATCGGGAAAATGTGTTTAAACAAGTAAGTAACTACATTCAGGTACCAAAAAACGCGTGCAAACCTCGGGACACCAGGATGAGGGGCCTATTTTTGCTGTTCTATAGCCCTATATAGCCATATTGCACGGTATACTTTGCGGCTCTGTTGCCATGGCGCACCTCGGTGTGCGAATGTGATTTTTTGCAGTTAGGTTGCTAACCATCTAGGGCACCTGAAAAACGTGTTTAAACACCAAACCCACCACGTTCAGGTACCGAGATTACCCGTGCAAATCTCGGGACACCAGGATGAGGGGCGACTTTGGGGCTCTGTAGCCACTGCGCATCTCACTGCGCAGGTATGATTTTTGTGTAAATAGGTTGCTAACTACGTAGGGCATCGGGAAAATGTGTTTAAACAAGTAAGTAACTACATTCAGGTACCATAAAACGCGTGCAAACCTCGGGACACCAGGATGAGGGGCCTATTTTTGCTGTTCTATAGCCCTATATAGCCATATTGCACGGTATACTTTGCGGCTCTGTTGCCATGGCGCACCTCGGTGTGCGAATGTGATTTTTTGCAGTTAGGTTGCTAACCATCTAGGGCACCTGAAAAACGTGTTTAAACACCAAACCCACCACGTTCAGGTACCGAGATTACCCGTGCAAATCTCGGGACACCAGGATGAGGGGCGACTTTGGGGCTCTGTAGCCACTGCGCATCTCACTGCGCAGGTATGATTTTTGTGTAAATAGGTTGCTAACTACGTAGGGCATCGGGGAAAATGTGTTTAAACAAGTAAGTAACTACATTCAGGTACCAAAAAACGCGTGCAAACCTCGGGACACCAGGATGAGGGGCCTATTTTTGCTGTTCTATAGCCCTATATAGCCATATTGCACGGTATACTTTGCGGCTCTGTTGCCATGGCGCACCTCGGTGTGCGAATGTGATTTTTTGCAGTTAGGTTGCTAACCATCTAGGGCACCTGAAAAACGTGTTTAAACACCAAACCCACCACGTTCAGGTACCGAGATTACCCGTGCAAATCTCGGGACACCAGAATGAGGGGCGACTTTGGGGCTCTGTAGCCACTGCGCATCTCACTGCGCAGGTATGATTTTTGTGTAAATAGGTTGCTAACTACGTAGGGCATCGGGAAAATGTGTTTAAACAAGTAAGTAACTACATTCAGGTACCAAAAAACGCGTGCAAACCTCGGGACACCAGGATGAGGGGCCTATTTTTGCTGTTCTATAGCCCTATATAGCCATATTGCACGGTATACTTTGCGGCTCTGTTGCCATGGCGCACCTCGGTGTGCGAATGTGATTTTTTGCAGTTAGGTTGCTAACCATCTAGGGCACCTGAAAAACGTGTTTAAACACCAAACCCACCACGTTCAGGTACCGAGATTACCCGTGCAAATCTCGGGACACCAGGATGAGGGGCGACTTTGGGGCTCTGTAGCCACTGCGCATCTCACTGCGCAGGTATGATTTTTGTGTAAATAGGTTGCTAACTACGTAGGGCATCGGGAAAATGTGTTTAAACAAGTAAGTAACTACATTCAGGTACCAAAAAACGCGTGCAAACCTCGGGACACCAGGATGAGGGGCCTATTTTTGCTGTTCTATAGCCCTATATAGCCATATTGCACGGTATACTTTGCGGCTCTGTTGCCATGGCGCACCTCGGTGTGCGAATGTGATTTTTTGCAGTTAGGTTGCTAACCATCTAGGGCACCTGAAAAACGTGTTTAAACACCAAACCCACCACGTTCAGGTACCGAGATTACCCGTGCAAATCTCGGGACACCAGGATGAGGGGCGACTTTGGGGCTCTGTAGCCACTGCGCATCTAACTGCGCAGGTATGATTTTTGTGTAAATAGGTTGCTAACTACGTAGGGCATCGGGAAAATGTGTTTAAACAAGTAAGTAACTACATTCAGGTACCAAAAAACGCGTGCAAACCTCGGGACACCAGGATGAGGGGCCTATTTTTGCTGTTCTATAGCCCTATATAGCCATATTGCACGGTATACTTTGCGGCTCTGTTGCCATGGCGCACCTCGGTGTGCGAATGTGATTTTTTGCAGTTAGGTTGCTAACCATCTAGGGCACCTGAAAAACGTGTTTAAACACCAAACCCACCACGTTCAGGTACCGAGATTACCCGTGCAAATCTCGGGACACCAGGATGAGGGGCGACTTTGGGGCTCTGTAGCCACTGCGCATCTCACTGCGCAGGTATGATTTTTGTGTAAATAGGTTGCTAACTACGTAGGGCATCGGGAAAATGTGTTTAAACAAGTAAGTAACTACATTCAGGTACCAAAAAACGCGTGCAAACCTCGGGACACCAGGATGAGGGGCCTATTTTTGCTGTTCTATAGCCCTATATAGCCATATTGCACGGTATACTTTGCGGCTCTGTTGCCATGGCGCACCTCGGTGTGCGAATGTGATTTTTTGCAGTTAGGTTGCTAACCATCTAGGGCACCTGAAAAACGTGTTTAAACACCAAACCCACCACGTTCAGGTACCGAGATTACCCGTGCAAATCTCGGGACACCAGGATGAGGGGCGACTTTGGGGCTCTGTAGCCACTGCGCATCTAACTGCGCAGGTATGATTTTTGTGTAAATAGGTTGCTAACTACGTAGGGCATCGGGAAAATGTGTTTAAACAAGTAAGTAACTACATTCAGGTACCAAAAAAACGCGTGCAAACCTCGGGACACCAGGATGAGGGGCCTATTTTTGCTGTTCTATAGCCCTATATAGCCATATTGCACGGTATACTTTGCGGCTCTGTTGCCATGGCGCACCTCGGTGTGCGAATGTGATTTTTTGCAGTTAGGTTGCTAACCATCTAGGGCACCTGAAAAACGTGTTTAAACACCAAACCCACCACGTTCAGGTACCGAGATTACCCGTGCAAATCTCGGGACACCAGGATGAGGGGCGACTTTGGGGCTCTGTAGCCACTGCGCATCTCACTGCGCAGGTATGATTTTTGTGTAAATAGGTTGCTAACTACGTAGGGCATCGGGAAAATGTGTTTAAACAAGTAAGTAACTACATTCAGGTACCAAAAAACGCGTGCAAACCTCGGGACACCAGGATGAGGGGCCTATTTTTGCTGTTCTATAGCCCTATATAGCCATATTGCACGGTATACTTTGCGGCTCTGTTGCCATGGCGCACCTCGGTGTGCGAATGTGATTTTTTGCAGTTAGGTTGCTAACCATCTAGGGCACCTGAAAAACGTGTTTAAACACCAAACCCACCACGTTCAGGTACCGAGATTACCCGTGCAAATCTCGGGACACCAGGATGAGGGGCGATTTTGGGGCTCTGTAGCCACTGCGCATCTCACTGCGCAGGTATGATTTTTGTGTAAATAGGTTGCTAACTACGTAGGGCATCGGGAAAATGTGTTTAAACAAGTAAGTAACTACATTCAGGTACCAAAAAACGCGTGCAAACCTCGGGACACCAGGATGAGGGGCCTATTTTTGCTGTTCTATAGCCCTATATAGCCATATTGCACGGTATACTTTGCGGCTCTGTTGCCATGGCGCACCTCGGTGTGCGAATGTGATTTTTTGCAGTTAGGTTGCTAACCATCTAGGGCACCTGAAAAACGTGTTTAAACACCAAACCCACCACGTTCAGGTACCGAGATTACCCGTGCAAATCTCGGGACACCAGGATGAGGGGCGACTTTGGGGCTCTGTAGCCACTGCGCATCTCACTGCGCAGGTATGATTTTTGTGTAAATAGGTTGCTAACTACGTAGGGCATCGGGAAAATGTGTTTAAACAAGTAAGTAACTACATTCAGGTACCAAAAAACGCGTGCAAACCTCGGGACACCAGGATGAGGGGCCTATTTTTGCTGTTCTATAGCCCTATATAGCCATATTGCACGGTATACTTTGCGGCTCTGTTGCCATGGCGCACCTCGGTGTGCGAATGTGATTTTTTGCAGTTAGGTTGCTAACCATCTAGGGCACCTGAAAAACGTGTTTAAACACCAAACCCACCACGTTCAGGTACCGAGATTACCCGTGCAAATCTCGGGACACCAGGATGAGGGGCGACTTTGGGGCTCTGTAGCCACTGCGCATCTCACTGCGCAGGTATGATTTTTGTGTAAATAGGTTGCTAACTACGTAGGGCATCGGGAAAATGTGTTTAAACAAGTAAGTAACTACATTCAGGTACCAAAAAACGCGTGCAAACCTCGGGACACCAGGATGAGGGGCCTATTTTTGCTGTTCTATAGCCCTATATAGCCATATTGCACGGTATACTTTGCGGCTCTGTTGCCATGGCGCACCTCGGTGTGCGAATGTGATTTTTTGCAGTTAGGTTGCTAACCATCTAGGGCACCTGAAAAACGTGTTTAAACACCAAACCCACCACGTTCAGGTACCGAGATTACCCGTGCAAATCTCGGGACACCAGGATGAGGGGCGACTTTGGGGCTCTGTAGCCACTGCGCATCTCACTGCGCAGGTATGATTTTTGTGTAAATAGGTTGCTAACTACGTAGCGCATCGGGAAAATGTGTTTAAACAAGTAAGTAACTACATTCAGGTACCAAAAAACGCGTGCAAACCTCGGGACACCAGGATGAGGGGCCTATTTTTGCTGTTCTATAGCCCTATATAGCCATATTGCACGGTATACTTTGCGGCTCTGTTGCCATGGCGCACCTCGGTGTGCGAATGTGATTTTTTGCAGTTAGGTTGCTAACCATCTAGGGCACCTGAAAAACGTGTTTAAACACCAAACCCACCACGTTCAGGTACCGAGATTACCCGTGCAAATCTCGGATCACCAGGATGAGGGGCGACTTTGGGGCTCTGTAGCCACTGCGCATCTCACTGCGCAGGTATGATTTTTGTGTAAATAGGTTGCTAACTATGTAGGGCATCGGGAAAATGTGTTTAAACAAGTAAGTAACTACATTCAGGAACCAAAAAAACGCGTGCAAACCTCGGGACACCAGGATGAGGGGCCTATTTTTGCTGTTCTATAGCCCTATATAGCCATATTGCACGGTATACTTTGCGGCTCTGTTGCCATGGCGCACCTCGGTGTGCGAATGTGATTTTTTGCAGTTAGGTTGCTAACCATCTAGGGCACCTGAAAAACGTGTTTAAACACCAAACCCACCACGTTCAGGTACCGAGATTACCCGTGCAAATCTCGGGACACCAGGATGAGGGGCGACTTTGGGGCTCTGTAGCCACTGCGCATCTCACTGCGCAGGTATGATTTTTGTGTAAATAGGTTGCTAACTACGTAGGGCATCGGGAAAATGTGTTTAAACAAGTAAGTAACTACATTCAGGTACCAAAAAACGCGTGCAAACCTCGGGACACCAGGATGAGGGGCCTATTTTTGCTGTTCTATAGCCCTATATAGCCATATTGCACGGTATACTTTGCGGCTCTGTTGCCATGGCGCACCTCGGTGTGCGAATGTGCTTTTTTGCAGTTAGGTTGCTAACCATCTAGGGCACCTGAAAAACGTGTTTAAACACCAAACCCACCACGTTCAGGTACCGAGATTACCCGTGCAAATCTCGGGACACCAGGATGAGGGGCGACTTTGGGGCTCTGTAGCCACTGCGCATCTCACTGCGCAGGTATGATTTTTGTGTAAATAGGTTGCTAACTACGTAGGGCATCGGGAAAATGTGTTTAAACAAGTAAGTAACTACATTCAGGTACCAAAAAACGCGTGCAAACCTCGGGACACCAGGATGAGGGGCCTATTTTTGCTGTTCTATAGCCCTATATAGCCATATTGCACGGTATACTTTGCGGCTCTGTTGCCATGGCGCACCTCGGTGTGCGAATGTGATTTTTTGCAGTTAGGTTGCTAACCATCTAGGGCACCTGAAAAACGTGTTTAAACACCAAACCCACCACGTTCAGGTACCGAGATTACCCGTGCAAATCTCGGGACACCAGGATGAGGGGCGACTTTGGGGCTCTGTAGCCACTGCGCATCTCACTGCGCAGGTATGATTTTTGTGTAAATAGGTTGCTAACTACGTAGGGCATCGGGAAAATGTGTTTAAACAAGTAAGTAACTACATTCAGGTACCAAAAAACGCGTGCAAACCTCGGGACACCAGGATGAGGGGCCTATTTTTGCTGTTCTATAGCCCTATATAGCCATATTGCACGGTATACTTTGCGGCTCTGTTGCCATGGCGCACCTCGGTGTGCGAATGTGATTTTTTGCAGTTAGGTTGCTAACCATCTAGGGCACCTGAAAAACGTGTTTAAACACCAAACCCACCACGTTCAGGTACCGAGATTACCCGTGCAAATCTCGGGACACCAGGATGAGGGGCGACTTTGGTGCTCTGTAGCCACTGCGCATCTCACTGCGCAGGTATGATTTTTGTGTAAATAGGTTGCTAACTACGTAGGGCATCGGGAAAATGTGTTTAAACAAGTAAGTAACTACATTCAGGTACCAAAAAACGCGTGCAAACCTCGGGACACCAGGATGAGGGGCCTATTTTTGCTGTTCTATAGCCCTATATAGCCATATTGCACGGTATACTTTGCGGCTCTGTTGCCATGGCGCACCTCGGTGTGCGAATGTGATTTTTTGCAGTTAGGTTGCTAACCATCTAGGGCACCACGTTCAGGTACCGAGATTACCCGTGCAAATCTCGGGACACCAGGATGAGGGGCGACTTTGGGGCTCTGTAGCCACTGCGCATCTCACTGCGCAGGTATGATTTTTGTGTAAATAGGTTGCTAACTACGTAGGGCATCGGGAAAATGTGTTTAAACAAGTAAGTAACTACATTCAGGTACCAAAAAACGCGTGCAAACCTCGGGACACCAGGATGAGGGGCCTATTTTTGCTGTTCTATAGCCCTATATAGCCATATTGCACGGTATACTTTGCGGCTCAGTTGCCATGGCGCACCTCGGTGTGCGAATGTGATTTTTTGCAGTTAGGTTGCTAACCATCTAGGGCACCTGAAAAACGTGTTTAAACACCAAACCCACCACGTTCAGGTACCGAGATTACCCGTGCAAATCTCGGGACACCAGGATGAGGGGCGACTTTGGGGCTCTGTAGCCACTGCGCATCTCACTGCGCAGGTATGATTTTTGTGTAAATAGGTTGCTAACTACGTAGGGCATCGGGAAAATGTGTTTAAAACAAGTAAGTAACTACATTCAGGTACCAAAAAACGCGTGCAAACCTCGGGACACCAGGATGAGGGGCCTATTTTTGCTGTTCTATAGCCCTATATAGCCATATTGCACGGTATACTTTGCGGCTCTGTTGCCATGGCGCACCTCGGTGTGCGAATGTGATTTTTTGCAGTTAGGTTGCTAACCATCTAGGGCACCTGAAAAACGTGTTTAAACACCAAACCCACCACGTTCAGGTACCGAGATTACCCGTGCAAATCTCGGGACACCAGGATGAGGGGCGACTTTGGGGCTCTGTAGCCACTGCGCATCTCACTGCGCAGGTATGATTTTTGTGTAAATAGGTTGCTAACTACGTAGGGCATCGGGAAAATGTGTTTAAACAAGTAAGTAACTACATTAAGGTACCAAAAAACGCGTGCAAACCTCGGGACACCAGGATGAGGGGCCTATTTTTGCTGTTCTATAGCCCTATATAGCCATATTGCACGGTATACTTTGCGGCTCAGTTGCCATGGCGCACCTCGGTGTGCGAATGTGATTTTTTGCAGTTAGGTTGCTAACCATCTAGGGCACCTGAAAAACGTAATTAAACACCAAACCCACCACGTTCAGGTACCGAGATTACCCGTGCAAATCTCGGGACACCAGGATGAGGGGCGACTTTGGGGCTCTGTAGCCACTGCGCATCTCACTGCGCAGGTATGATTTTTGTGTAAATAGGTTGCTAACTACGTAGGGCATCGGGAAAATGTGTTTAAACAAGTAAGTAACTACATTCAGGTACCAAAAAACGCGTGCAAACCTCGGGACACCAGGATGAGGGGCCTATTTTTGCTGTTCTATAGCCCTATATAGCCATATTGCACGGTATACTTTGCGGCTCTGTTGCCATGGCGCACCTCGGTGTGCGAATGTGATTTTTGGCAGTTAGGTTGCTAACCATCTAGGGCACCTGAAAAACGTGTTTAAACACCAAACCCACCACGTTCAGGTACCGAGATTACCCGTGCAAATCTCGGGACACCAGGATGAGGGGCGACTTTGGGGCTCTGTAGCCACTGCGCATCTCACTGCGCAGGTATGATTTTTGTGTAAATAGGTTGCTAACTACGTAGCGCATCGGGAAAATGTGTTTAAACAAGTAAGTAACTACATTAAGGTACCAAAAAACGCGTGCAAACCTCGGGACACCAGGATGAGGGGCCTATTTTTGCTGTTCTATAGCCCTATATAGCCATATTGCACGGTATACTTTGCGGCTCTGTTGCCATGGCGCACCTCGGTGTGCGAATGTGATTTTTTGCAGTTAGGTTGCTAACTATCTAGGGCACCTGAAAAACGTGTTTAAACACCAAACCCACCACGTTCAGGTACCGAGATTACCCGTGCAAATCTCGGGACACCAGGATGAGGGGCGACTTTGGGGCTCTGTAGCCACTGCGCATCTCACTGCGCAGGTATGATTTTTGTGTAAATAGGTTGCTAACTACGTAGGGCATCGGGAAAATGTGTTTAAACAAGTAAGTAACTACATTCAGGTACCAAAAAAACGCGTGCAAACCTCGGGACACCAGGATTAGGGGCCTATTTTTGCTGTTCTATAGCCCTATATAGCCATATTGCACGGTATACTTTGCGGCTCTGTTGCCATGGCGCACCTCGGTGTGCGAATGTGATTTTTTGCAGTTAGGTTGCTAACCATCTAGGGCACCTGAAAAACGTGTTTAAACACCAAACCCACCACGTTCAGGTACCGAGATTACCCGTGCAAATCTCGGGACACCAGGATGAGGGGCGACTTTGGGGCTCTGTAGCCACTGCGCATCTCACTGCGCAGGTATGATTTTTGTGTAAAT